>CM030846.1:1731774-1791774 GCA_018105865.1 Metaphire vulgaris
CTTAATCATTAGATGCCCGCATCTCCTCGATTCCGTCCGCCTTCCCTTCCCTTCGGTCGGTCGGTCTTATCTCGATCGTCCGAGGGGGTGGATGAGGGGCAGGAAGAAACCCTTCGTCGTTCCCCCTGCCCCCAACCACCCCCCCCCACCACCTCCACCACCACTACCACCCACCCCTCCTCACGCCATCCTACTTTTGGTTTCCCTTCACCGGAAGCGTTACAATGCATGGCGTGCGGCGGCCGAAACCGTCATCGATCAAACCCGACGTTTCTATAACGAGACCGCGAAACGGCGGCGGCCAACGAGGCGAGCGAAAACCAGATATGACGGGACGAAAAATTGGTCAGCGCCGACCCGACCTCCGAACAGACCCACATCCGACACGCTATGATGAACATTCGAAGCGCCAGGAGAAAGTTCGCTTAAGACAGCGGTCGGCACCGAGAGGCGGAAAACAATACAGTGGGACTTCGTTATAACGTATATACACTCGTTAATAACGTATACTCGGTTATAAAGTGCCGCAATGTACGGTCCCGCGTGAAGCGCGACCGTATTAGATGATATTGGATATAACGTACTCAATTTTACAGACTCGCTAAGTATAGGCATCGTCATAACGAAGTCTCACTGTAAATCGCGTTTTAAAAATGTTTGCTGATACCATCCAATTTGACGTTTTCAACGGGATATCTTGATCTGAAAATCTTCATCTAAAATTCGCTGTACTTTGCTGAGTGCATTGCTATAATTTGTCTGAGGGCAGAGGCAGGCTGATTGGCAGCGATGGTGACTGTATACTGTGTAAAGTATGTATCTTAGTTTATTAGTTTATTATATATTAGTTTATTTTTTATTTAGTTTTGTTCCGTTCTATTTGATGCTGTGCTTGTCACGAATAAAGATTAATAAAAGCAGTCGATAGAATGGTGTCCTCGATTTTCTGGACCACCCTCTTTTTGCAGTTCGTCATTTATTAAAGTATAATTATGGATCCATTTTCAACGGTTTCTTAGGGAAAAGTGAGGAAACACGGATTTCAAATAACGCAAGAACCAGCAAAAACAAACTGGGATAAGTAAATGAGTACGTGACCTCCTTGCACTTTGATCAATAATACATACATTATATTTTCAACCTCTTTTTTGCCTATAGCCTACGTACTTTAATTCGTTTCATTATTCTTCTGAATTTTTGCATATCTATAGCCTACTGTAGCACTAGCATTGTCCAATTTCAAACAGGGTATCAATTTTATAATATTTTTGTGGTCTATAAAACCTGTAATAGAAGAAACCAGCTCTCTTAAGCGCCATCTTATTCTCTCGATTCAGTTTTTAGACATTTGACAGAGAATAGATTTCTGAAAGACTTTGTATAGTGTCGTTTCAAATGGCTCATTATTTTTCGTGGCATTTCGAAAGTTCTAGAAAAAAATTGAGACAGAATTTATTGACAATTCTAGTACGGTTTGACACAGCAAAGATGGGGACACAAGAATATGTGGTTTTAATTCGTTTCATCACTCTTCTGAATTTTTGCATATCTACAGCCTACTGTAGCACTAGTCCTTGCATTGTCCAATTTCAAACAGGCCATGTTGGCCCACCCAGTATTTGGATTGTGGCGCCCTCCATGCTACGTAGCATTGTCACGCCCTATAGTCGTCAGTTGGACGTGCGTCTGTGTGTACGTCTGCGTACAGTTATAATATTAATTGAGAGATCATAGCACGCTCCAATCGTAAGCTAATGTCACCAAATTATTTTTCTGCAATCATAATTTCTGCACTGAAATGAAATTCTTAAAACGCAAAATTAGAGAGAGAGAGAGAGACAGACAGACAGACAGACAGACAGACAGACAGACAGAGACAGACAGACAGACAAAGACAGACAGACAGACAAAGAGAGGGAGAAGCAGTAATTTGCGATTAATTGTTTGGATTATTGCGATTAATTAAATCGTAGTTCGGTTTATTAATAGATTACAAATCACTAAACATCAATTATATCGTATAATTTATTACTTCTTATTCTAACACGGCGCGTAAACAATGTGGACGTCTTTGAAAACCGACCACTGCTTTAGATAAATAATTAATTGTTAGCTTCCGAAAGCATCACAAAATCCCCAATCATCATGGGGTTTGGGGCTTTGGCTACACTCATGAAAGGAGAGAGAAAGAGAGAGAGAGAGAGAGAGAGAGAGAGACAGACAGACAGACAGACAGACAGACAGACACATAGACAGAGACAAAGACAGAGAGACACAGAGAGATACAGAGACGGAGAGAACGAGAGACAGACAGAGACAGAGACAAAGACGGAGAGAGAGAGAGACAGAGACAGAGACAGACACAGAGAGAGAGACAGACAGACAGAGAGAGACAGAGAGAGAGAGAGAGAGAGAGAGAGAGAGAGAGAGATCTTAACCTTTTTATTAGCCGTAAAGGATTACGTGTTTAAAGCTTACGTCAGGCGGGATGTCTGTAACGCTTTAAGTCAGAAGGTAGGTCATTAAGGTTTAAGTCGGGAAGTCTTTACGTTCTTAGGTCAGAATGTATTTTAAGGTTTAAGTCGGATTGCGATCGAGCCTCGATTTGATGCGCATTTGAGAAATTAAGCCTCGTTCTCGTCTGTCTCTGCATCTCTTGTGATGCCTGCGTTTCCTTTAAGTGGACGCCGATGCCAAAGCCCCCTAGCGGTCGTTTCTCTTAATGAATCTCATCGTACGAACAGCGGTTCCCGCTCAGACAGCACACACACACACACACACACACACACACACAGTCAATGCCCGGCGGTATATATTATATAGCGATGGAGAGGATCGAAAGAAAAAAATCAACACCGAATAAACTCAACAAATCCTAGTTTCGCGGTGGCGTACCTAGAGTGGGGCAGATGCCCTGGGCGCCACTCAAAAGGGGCGCCCAAATCTCTGTGAACTTGCTGTCTACTCAATGTAGAAAGAGAAGAAACTGAGAAAACTGGCTTTCAGTCAGCACACCATAGACCAGTTCGCTCCAGCCAAGAAAAGTGCATTTGTAGTTTTGATAAACAAAATGTCGAGATTTTTAAACTAAAGATTTCTCAACCTACTGATTAAATTTTCTGACTCCTCCCTCTGCCATGGGCGTCGTATATAGGCTACCCTAGCGACGCCCCTGGGCATTCGGAACCAATCGTTAGCCACAAAAAAACGCACCACGGAAAAATGGCGTCGCCATAACAAGGTTTCAAAGGTGAATTTTCTACAGCCCAAAAGTCACCCATTTGTTTTCGCCCGTCACCAAAGTCTCTCTCTCTCTCTCTCTCTCTCTCTCTCTCTCTCTCTCTGTCTCTCTCTCTCTCTCTCTCTCTCTCTCTATCTATCTATCTATCTCTCTCTCTCTCTATTTCTGTCTGTCTCTGTCTGTCTGTCTGTCTCTGTCTGTCTGTCTGTCTGTCTGTCTGTCTCTCTCTCTCTCTCTCTCTCTCTCTCTCTCTCTCTCTCTGCGCGAACGAGAGAAGCAGACGACGGCGGGTGGGGGTTGGGGACGGAGTGACGTGGGGGTGGGGGGGGGTGACGAAGAATTCTCGAATTAATCGCAAGAGGTTTCCGTATTCAGTCCGGGGACAGAATACGCGTCACGGAAGTCTTCGTTCGCTAATAATGAGGTCTTCCACTTTTTAATTTTGTCTCTTCTCCCAAGGATCATGCAACGGATCAACACGTTTCTTTATACGCCGCTTCATCATCCCCCTCCCTTTTCTCTCTTTCTGTCTTGCTGCCTGTCTGTCTTCCTATCTGCCTTGCTGCCTGTTTTTGCATCGTGCGTATGTATATATAACACAATCATCTGTCTTGGGAAAGTCAATAAATCAAGCAAAGAAGACGCGTTTGTCTCGATTCCAGAACTCAAGTCTCGTGTTTCTACTGAATACTATGCAAATGCTCTTGGTCTGTCTATTTGTCTGTCTGACTGTCTGTTTCTTTTCCGTTCTATCCTTATCCTTTTCTGTTTGCGAATTTTCACCCCCACTTATATGATAATACTCGAATGACTTTGACTTATATAGGGATGGGTAGGGGAGAGAGTCAGTAACGAGCACTGAGTGCATTGTTTTGTCCGGCGCTGCATAAATGGGCCTTTGGAGGGAAGTTTCCCTAAAGACTTTAAAATTGAAAATATCTCAAATTTTTCGCTATAGCCAACTGTCAACTCTTGAGAAGAAATTTCTATAAAAGTGTTAAATTCTTTTGAAATTCTGGGAAATTCCTGATTTTCTTTTCACATTAATTATTCTGCTTTCGAAGCAAGACTTTTTTGAACAACACTGTGAACGACTGCCCTCATGCTTTCGTCTCTGTCTCTGTCACTGTTTCTCTCGTTCGGGGTCAGGCGGTCAGTGCGGTGCACAGAGGTCAAAGGTCAGATTCAGATTCATTTCCGGGAGGTCATCCGACTGCGTCCGGCGATCGATTCTTTCCACTTTTCCACGCCGTCGCCATCGAAAAGCGAATCTCTTTTTCCAGTCTCCATCTTCTATTCCGGCTCGTCCAACAATTCGCCCCCACCCCCGCCCACCGACCGACCGACCCCCACGCTCTCCTCTTCGTCATTCTCTTCGCCCCCACCCCACCCCGTTCCATGCACGACGATGTCCTCCTCCACCCCTTCCTTCCCACCCCGACTGACTGACGGGAGATGCGGCGGAAGCAGCGGAGGCCTTAACTTCATCTTCACCGCCTCCCCCTCCACTCGTCCGTTCGTCCCCTTCCCCCGCTCGCACCGGGGACGGCGAACTCGCCGAAAAGGAAGACGAGAACATGGACGGAATGTATGCACAGAGCCAGTGGCGTCCTTACACGCCATCAGAACAAATAAAAAAAACGCGAAACACAGATCGACCTACGAGCAGACAGACAGACAGACAGACAGACTGACTGACAGGCAGATAGACTGACAGACAGACATACGGATAACAAAATAAACAGACACGCTGAAAAGACACCAACCTAAATACAGAAATGCAAAGACGAAGAAAACCTCTGCTTATGTCAGACTGGCTGTCTCCCTCTCCTTCTCTGTCTGTCTGTCTGTCTTGTTGGTATGGAGTGTCTCTTGCGTCATTCCGATTATCATGATTTCCACTTTCCACTCTCTCTCTCTCTCTCTCTCTCTCTCTCTGTTTCTCTCTCACACTGTCTCTACCAGTCAGTCAGTCAGTCACTCTGTCTGTCTGTTTCTGTCTGTCTGTCTCTCGTCGTGTTGCCGAGTGTCTCTTCTCGTGTCATTGCCATTATCGTCATGATTTCCAGTTGCACGTGTCCGTGTCAAATCCAATTCCCGTGTCCACAGCACTCTGCCGCGGGTGCTCTTGCCAAGCGCATCCTTGCCAATGTACATTCCTCTCCGACGAACCAACCCGTTATTTCTGTCCACCCACAAGGTTCGTATTGTTTACTCCATCTGCATTTACCGCTTCATTCTTAGCCGTTCAACCGGTAAACCGAGAAATAAAGAGAATGAGTTTATTTCAAAACAATAAGCACACTAGGCAGACATAAGCCCCATGCACAGAAAAGCCGATATGCTAATATATATATATATATATATATATATATATATATATATATATATATATATTATATATATATATATATATATATATAAGTAAAATCGAATGTCATGACATGCAGCGACGAGAAATGGAAATTTTCAACTGCTCTATTCGGATAAAATCTACAACGACAATCCTTTGCGGAGCCCCAAGGAACCAAAGAAGTGGTCTTCGAGACCAAGGAACCAGAGATGTGGTCTTCGAGACCGTGATCCTGGTCTCGAGAACAATTCAAGACCGGTTCTTTGCGGTCTTGGTCTTGTCTTGGTCTTCGACAGCTAAAGTCTTGGTCTTCGTGAATTGGTCTCGGAAATTGTCCAAGACCACTATATATTTTATAAATATAGCTTATCGGACTGTACCAATTTCATTTAGAGTTTCACGCAGCTTCTTGTCAGCCAGCATCCAGCCATGAACGACGGTTCTGACAACCCGTCACCCCTTCAAGCCCCAGATGGTAGTGGCCTAGGCGTTGCCAACTACGGTCTTGGTCTTGTTGGTATAGGGGTCTTGGTCTTGTCTTGCAACTGCTGGTCTTGGCTGCATCCCTGCAAGAAACCACGTTTGCACTTTACAACCAGTGACAAAATCAAAGAAAGAGTGCGGGCATACAGTGCAGGGATAGTGCAGGGATATAGTGCAGGGATAACGCAGACAGAATTCAGGTAATTTGGACGGAATCCGAAACGAAGAAATTCTAGCTCCTAATCGATTCGCAGTCGTCGTCGTCGTCGTCGATTCCGTCGCGTCACGTGACCATAGATATCAAACGCAGCTGACGTCAGAGTGGAAATCCATTTCCTGTTTTCTAATCCGACGCAACTTCGGCCGGTCGGTTGCGTGAGCAGACGCCGACGTCGAAAAAAAGAACCGGGGTGGGGTGGGGGTGGGGTGCGCGGTCGGGTGGAGTGAGTGGAGTGGGAAAGGAAACCGGACACAGGGATGGAAACGCAGACATCTGGGGAAGTTCGGTTTTCTACGATGGGGTGGGGTGGCGGGGGTGGGGATCGGTGGGGGATTCGGTAACCGGTCTCAATTAATTTCGCAAAGTGCGTGATCTGCATTCGAAAAACAGTTGCGGAGAAGAACGAATAGTGGACTAGACCGTTGCCTATGGCCGATATATATATATATATATATATATATATATATATATATATATACACTTATATATAGCGGCCGTGTTTATGCTTAATCTATTTTTCGCGTTAAGATGTCACTATAGATATCTAGTCTATCTTAACCCTTTAATTAATACTTGGGTAGCTAGCGACCCTGGTGTTGCTACTAGTGATCTACTAATCGGAGGTCTTTCTTGGCTACATCCCCGGTCACCTCTTATTCCCCGATCAACTTGAGTTTTCAACTGTATACAAAATTATGCTTGCAGAAAATACTATAGGTTCAAGGAATACAGTGCAGTGTAACTATGCCCATATGTGCCTCACTGAAGAAACTTTCATTCACATTTTGTGTTATCTATGGAGAGAGAGAGAGAGAGAGAGAGAGAGAGAGAGAGAGAGAGAGAGACAGACAGACAGACAGACAAACAGACAGACAGAACAGACAGACAGAGACATAAAGAGACAGACAGACACACAGACAGACAGACAGACAGACAGACAGAGAAGGAACTGGGATGGAAAAATTCAACAGGCTTCAACCTTCCCGCCTTTCATCTGCCTTCATTCATCCTTGGCATCGTCCATCATTCACAAGAGGTCGACTTGACGGCGACATGAGGTCAGCAAAGACATGACAGATGGACGGCGCGACGACCTGGGGCACGAGAGGCATGACAAGAGACAATCACGAACAACAAGTCAAGAGATGATTTCTTCGAGCAAATCTTCCCCATTTCATCCTCATTTCATGACGAAGGATACCCTAACCATCGGCTCTCAGCATTCTATTATTAATTAACCCCTCAACCGTGTATTTAACTGTAACTCAATGTAAAATGGACGGATATATCAGGGATCCCCAGTTAAGGGGTTAATTATCTTCCAATTCCGACGACATAAGAATCAAATTCTAACACTCAGCCAAACGGATAATTTGTATAGCGCCGAAATTTTACGTAACAAAACCTTAACTGACTCTTAAAGTCTGATGGTCTCTGATCTGTTTGGTTCCACGTGGGTCTACTGTACACTGCGAGCCAATAAAAAACATGCCACTGTATAGTTGCTCATAATTTTAGCAAACGTGAACCAATTTTCAAACGTTTTCGTCATTTAACTCAGAAACAAATGGGAACAAGATGACTTTGAAAATCGGTTCACATCTGCTAAATTTTTGAACAAATACACAGTGGCATGTTTTCTAATTGGCTCGCAGTCACAGTGCATATCGTGAATTGACGTGTTATGGCCTAAAACAGAACATGTGAAAATCTTGACAACAGTCCGTTATAGACTGGTTCCATTGAATAGACTGCTGCGATGGTCGAATGAACGCTTCCTATTAATCCTTACCCCGCGTCTTCCATTGTCTCCCTGAGAGTGTGTCACCCAATTCAAAGAGTCTTCAATTTTTGTAGAATCCAACAACGTGACTGAAAAATACATCAGAACAATGCACATATATATATATATACACACATACATGCATGCATACTATGCATATTATATATATATATATATATATATATAACTTCTACGTTTGATTTAAGATATCTGGTTCATTATAGGCCTGCAGCAGGTTTTATAGACATCAAAAACAAGTTTTATAATTAATTCGCTCTGTGAGAGAAGCCTATTGAAGGCCTGTTGAATAGAAGGTATTTAGGCCCTAGATATGTAAAAATCTAATTAATTTTAAGAAATTCTCCGACAAAATCCACATTTTCCTCTTGTTCCTTCTTCATTGCTTTAACCTTTGCACGAATAATCAATAATATCATTATCAATTTCGATCTACAGGGTTCGAAATAGAGCACCCCCAGCCATTTCATACTACACACTAACGCCATTGACTGTACGAGAACGAGGCACATCAACTAAATGAAAGTCCTGCCGGATATCTTGTGGAATGCCTAATAGACGATCGAGGGAAGAGCAGCGTATTAAGATATCTGGTTCATTATAGGCCTACAACAGGTTTGATAGATATCGAAAACAAGTTTTATCATTAATTCGCTGTGTGAGAGTGCATGGCAATTGAAGGCCTGTTGAATAGAGGGCGTACAGGTCTTAAATTATTATAAATCTAATCTATTTTAAGAAATTCTCCGATAAAATCCACATTTTCCTCTTGTTCCTTCTTCAATGCTTTAATCTTTGCAAGAATACTCAATAATATCATTCTCAATTTCGATCTACAGTGTTCGAAATAGAACACTCCCAGCCATTTCATACTACACACTAACGCCATTGACTGTACGAGAACGAGACATATCAACTATAAATGAAAGTCCTTCGAATATCTTGTGGAATGGCTAGTAGGGCGATCGAGGGAAGAGCAACGTATTGAGATAACTGATTCATTTTACAACAGGTTTTATAGATATCGAAAATAAGTTTTATCATTAATTCGCTGTGTGAGAGTGCATGGCAATTGAAGGCCTGTTGAATAGAGGGCGTACAGGTCTTAAATTATTATAAATCTAATCTATTTTAAGAAATTCTCCGATAAAATCCACATTTTCCTCTTGTTCCTCTTCAATGCTTTAATATTTGCAAGAATAATCAATAATATCATTCTCAATTTCGATCTACAGTGTTCGAAATAGAGCACTCCCAGCCATTTCATACTACACACTAACGCCATTGACTGTACGAGAACGAAGGACATCAACTAAATGCAGGCCCTCCGAGAGGGGGGGCAGGGGGGGCAACTGCACAGGGGCCCGGTGGTCTGGAGGGGGCCCGGGCCGATGATGAATATGTATAATTAACAATAAAATGAATAATAACACTAAAGAATGGTTAAAATGTCAGTTCAGCAGAGGGGCCCGGCGAGCACAAGGGGGCCCGGGACACAGTGCTAAATGGCCGACGACAAAAAAAAAAAAAAAAAAAAAAAAGGTCGCCAAGAAATTATGACGAGAAAAGGGCCCGTCGGCCATTCTGCACAGGGGCCCGGAATTTCTCTCGGAGGGCCTGACTAAATGAAAGACCTGGCGAATATCTAACGGAATGCCTAGTAGGGCGATCGAGGGAAGAGCTGCGTATTAAGTAACAATTTAATTACAGTTCTTGTCGTTATTATTATTATTATTATTATTATTATTATTATTATTATTAGCGCAGTCACGGGAGATACGGGGTCGCCCCCATTCTGGCTAGGACCAGTCGCCTGGAGGTAGGTAGGTATGGCGTACCTGAATGTGCCAAGAACTCTTTAACGTTCACTACATTCACTGGGGTTGTCGTCCAGCCATCGCCCGCCTGATCAATCATTATATTATCAACTTTGCCGGTGGCGGTTCCACGTGGGGGATGAGAGGGGATGCAACGCCCACCGGACATTTTTGCTTGTCAAACTATTTTTGGGTAAAAGTCAAGTAAAATGACGGGAAGAAAACTACGGGTGAACTTTTTTCGCTTGTAAACCTATTTTTCGGTAAAAGTCTAGTAAAATTCGGGAAAATTGCCTTTTTTTGCTTGTCAGCCTTTTTCTTTTTCGGCAAAGTTTAATGGTTTTCCTCTCTTTTCATTTCCTCACCAACTTCCTATGAATTCATTTCATCCCACCAAGAAATCCTGGAACCGCCACTGGACTTTGCCTTTAGCGACTGTAACCACTAACCACGCCTAACTTTTATTTTAACTATTAACCATACGTTTGAACCATGGTTATTTCTAGGATTATCAATGTGGGGGTGTCTCAATGAATTCTGGGGGTCCCCTGCCCAAAAAGTGTCTGGCAAGCAAAAAAGTTCATCGCGTAGCTGAAATTGTGGGGCGGGGTGTTAGGGGGTGTAAAAATATCCCTGGTTTGAACCTATGAAATGACTGCAGCATCTCATTATGTAAATGTCCTTTTGATGCTAAATAAAATGATTTTGATTTCATTTTTCTGGTTGATTGATCATTGCATGTACGCGGGGGCCATCGTGGCTATCAGCTTCGGACAATCGTTGGCTTAAAGCGGCTTTTGTCTTTTAAGGCGATTCGATTTTTCCTTCTTGTTTTCATGATGTACGATGAAGTTCATCGCAGCCGATGCTCTCTTATCTGCGTCGTAGCAGCCAATTGGTCACGTGATTCGTTTGTCCCTCCGTCAAAGAGAGAGAGAGAGAGAGAGAGAGAGAGAGGCAGACAGAGGCAGACATACGGACAGAGAGAGAATTCTTGTGGTTCACAGAGTGCAACTTAAAAATTAAAATAGCCGAAGACGACAATCCGATCCTTGATCATGGAACGATAGTTTTCTATATCTTAACGAGACTTTGCTATAAATATAGCGGAGAATTCACAATATCTTACGCCAATCAGAGATTTATTTTGGGTGGGACCTAAAATTCTGGAAATTTCATAGCAATGAACATCGAATACGAAGGCTGACAGAACTTTCTTGCGCTTCTCTTTTCGTTGCCAAGTATATATAACTAATTGTCCATGAGCTCTGTTCAGTGGCGGCTCCACCGGGGGGCAGGGAGGGCCCGTGCGCCCTATTGAAGTTCGGGGACAGTTCGGTTACACGGTGCAATCCAGGACTGTGGAACTCACTACCGGACTTTGTCACAAACTCTGACTCTCTTGGAATTTTTCTACGCAATCTTAAGACTCACTTATTGACCATCGGATATTCGTAGTTTTGTAAAGCGCTCTTGTCTTTGGCCACTTTTGCCATGCTTATTGCGCTATAGAAATCGTCTAGCTAATAATAATAATATTGACTGCCTGCCCCCAGTGCCCCCCCCCCAGTTGGGACCCTATACTTAATGCTACATACATTAAACAACAAATGGTTTGGCCCCCATGATTAGAAGTTGCCACCCCAACGGCCCCCCACTTGCCAAATCCTGGAGCCGCCACTGGCTCTGTTAGATATTCTAGAATTAGCGTTTCAACCGTCATCCCGTGAATTTCGCAAATGGACAGCGGCAGACCCGGACGCTAGTTGGATCGGACGTCATCATCATCATCATCATCATGTCGTCGTCATCATCATCATCATCATAATTGTCAAGCGATCACGATGCATCGACGGAGAGGGGTCGAGACAGGCAATCGGCCGATCGTCGGTCGACCCTCGACCGCCCCGAGTCCCCGACCCACCGTCCCTCTCTCCTCCCTCCACCGCGAAGCTGCCTCCGTTGGACGCGACCGGAGAGTATCCGGGTTCTTCTTCAACTTAATCATTAAGGACTTTTTGTTGTTGCGTGCTCTCTAATTCAAAGCGCGAACGTTTCCAGAAAGAGAGAGAGAGAGAGAGAGAGAGAGAGAGAGAGAGAAGAGAGAGAGAGAGAGAGAGAGAGAGAGAGAGAGAGAGAGAGGCGCAGACGGACAGAAAGACAGACAACCGATGACAGACGTCCATACTGAGCAACTGAAAATGGAGGCCACAAGCGTAGATACTATAGAATCGGAGCATTTGTCAAAATATTATCAATGTCTTTATAGAATTAGAGCAAACTCGCGATTGACGTAAATTTTCTAAACTAATCTTGAATGGCGCGATTCTGTAGAACCCTCCAACCCATCACCTACCCTTCCATTCCATCCCACCCTCCTCCCTAGTTCCCCCTGTCTTCCTTCCTTCCTGTCTTCTAACCGTCCCTCCATGCATCAACCGCGTTTCGTTATTCAATTTGTCTTTTTTCAATGACGCTCGCCCAGATAAAGAAAGAATCGCTCTATAGAATCTTCGGTTCTAAACAGAGATCCATCCGTCGAATCCAATCCAATCCAATCCAATCTCGCGTTATCCAATGCGGAAGCAGCTTCTGTAGCGCCATTATAACGTTATTGCATTATTACAGCCCTAGGCCGACAATTCATTCAGTCCACAGAACGACAAAAGATGACAAGAGCGATGAAAGATCTTTTTGGTTGGGAAAGGGGTGGGTGGGGTGGTGGTGGAGGAGGTGACGGGGGGGGGGTGGGGGGGGTAGTTCCGATCATCTCCAAGAGTCGTTCTCTGGCACGCACTCGAGCGGAGATTTATCGAGACTGGTACCCGTCGTTGTGTCGTCGGTGGCTGCGGTCAGAAGAGAGGCAGGAAAGCAGGCTAAGGACGGAAATACGGTCTTCACGACAACCAGCCGAAGGGATAATGGCTGCGTCACTTTGCGTCACACAAATAGAAATGGCGCTAAAAGGCACTTTGCAGACAACAACGGACTGAAGAAAGGGCAGAAACAAGAATAGTCACACACAAATATGTACATGCATATACAATTATACATATGCATGCGTGCGTGCGTGCGTGATTCTCTTATTAGTAACGGCTGGCGCTGTACAAAAGTACAAAGATCAAGTGGACGAAGTTCGAATACGTGTATAACAGGGTGGCGCAAAAAACCGGACTATATTAAATGCAAACCTAAATGCGACTAGTCCGATTTTTTGCGCCACTCTGTACATCTTATGCGTTTCTTCTTTCTTTTATTTTAGCTCGGAGTCTATTTGATTAGTTCTTGTTTTAGAAATTAAAATCGTTTATATTTTAAAGTGGACCAACAATTTCCACTACTGATGCAAACTTGGGTGAAAAAGAGGGAAGCAACCAATGTGTCTTTCCCCTTCCCTATGGTATCCAATCAAAAAGTAGGGGGCATTGAGGCCTAATAGAAGTTGATGGCATTGCGCCTATATTTTCGAACTGTCTTCAGACTCCCATGTAGTACAAAAAATAGGGAAACCGGGAAAAGGGAGAAAGGGCAAAGAGTGGGAGAGGGTGCAAGTAGGGTCGAAGGGCAGGGGAACGGGGTGACGATGAAGTCGGAAACACTATTGTTGCCGGTTTCTTTCCCGGCGTATAACTGCCCTGCACTGTATCTCCTACGAATGTCGCTAAAGAGACTGACGCACGGGGACGGAGAGAAAGACAAAGACACAGACACGGACGCAGACGAAGGAGTCGTTCGTCGCCCACACGAAATAATCGACCGCCTCTGATTGATGGTTAGATGGAAGGAAGAGTGGAAGAGTGGAAGAGAGAGAGAGAGAAAGAGAGAGAGAGAGACAGAGACAGAGACAGACAGACAGACAGACACTGTTTCCAATTCTATCGCATCAAACCAACCACCGGAATAAGAAAACAGAAGGAGGAGGAAGAGGAGGAGGCGGTGGAGGAGGAGGAGGAGGAGGAGGATGGGGAAGAGCCCAAAACAAAAAGACTGCGGAAGAGTTGGAGTGGATGGCGGGTGAAAAGGTGGGAGTGGGGTGGGGTGGTGTGGAAGTGGATTGGAGCTGGAAGAGAAATTCGGTTATCATTTCCAGTTGACGCATGCAGCTGCGAAAGAAGAGAAAAAAGAGAAGACCATAGAACGCCACAGAAGAAGATATCCATGTTGGTCGTCGTCGTCGCAGCCTCGCTTCCATCCTGACCCCGAGTCACGCGAACTCTTAGTAGCTCTTCCATCCCCCCCATCCCCACCACAGTCCATTCTGGACATAAAGCTAAAAATTCAAAGAGAAAAATCATTTTTAGATTTTTACTTTTGTCCTCCTAATCTGCGCTGCCAGTGATATCGTGATGTTGCTACAGTAGGATTTCGTTATAACGTACATTGCATATTACTGCGTATACGTTATAACCGAGCCAGTTATAACCAAGTTCTACTGTAACTATAGCTCTGCAGATGGAATTAAATTGGCAAATACACAGAGACATCCTTCGGTTAAGTACCCGCACTTTGGAGGTCATTTGAAATATTTCGGTCATTCTTGTTCCTTTCAAATTGAATCGAATTAGTTCTTAAATTAAATTTCTTCTTACTCAAAAATCTGTTTAATTATCTTAAATATGGGGAGGGTGTAAATTTTCCCAGAAGCAAAGACGAAAACACTCTCACCCCACCCAACCACCGCCCCCAATCTAGCACTGCTGCGGAATAATTTTTTCCATTTTCCTTTCTTATCTGGAATTCCGCACCCCACTTTTCCTCTACGGGTGCTGGCAAGTTCTTTGCGGAACTGCTAAATTTCCACGACAACGTGGGAACTCCCCCCCCCCACCCTACCCTTTCCCGCAACCCATTTATTTAGAAGCCTCTGCTCTCTGCGTTTAAAGAAGTATAGCAAAGTATGTCTCACATACTTAGTGTAAGCCCTCTTGCAAATTCTCTCACGCCGCTGTCTGTCTACCTGTCTGTCTGCTTGTCTGTCTGTCTGGCATTCTGTGTGTCTGCACATGCTTAAGCTTCTATTAGGGATCTACGCTTAAGACCCGTGTTTTGAGAGGTTACCATAGGGAAGAGGAAGGTATAGGGCTTGGTTCCATCACTTTTCGGTCGAGTTTACGCCAGTGTCTATCTGTCTGCCCGTCTGCCTGCCTGCCTGCCTGCCTGTCTGTCTACATTGAGATATATGATACGGAATTTAGATGAGGTGATAATGAGGGGCTGTTTATAGGGAAAGAGCGGCCAATCATCTTCCTGTGCCTGCTGTTCTCTTTCACGTCAAGCAAACGCCGGACACCTATTGCTTCACAGGATGGCGCAAAAACAAAAGCGTCGTTCGAACGAAGGTCTTTACCACGCTCCTATAAGGTTTCATATTCGGTCAAGTAAGTAAGATGAGATGCTAGAACAACAACACAGAAAAACTAAAACGGACCAGAAACAGAACGCAGATGGGATGGATAAGGGTGTATATATGTATGTATGTATGTATGTATGTATGTATGTATGTATGTATATATATATATATATATATATATATATATATATATATATATATATTAAGGTTTTGCAAATTTTGATTTTTAATTACTTTCAAGTGGTTTCACACGAGCTTTTACTTACTTATTATAAATGTAATAATGTTTTGTTTGAAAGCAAAAAAAATTCATAAATTTTTAGCATATGTTTTTCATAAACTTGTCTAGCAGATTTCTTAAATCCATAGATACTCTATAGTAAATTTGAAGACACTGCCATAAAACAAGGATGTGCTACAAAGGGGACGTCAGCTACAACATGAAAGTATGGGGAAGCCCAGCAGTTTTTTCTTACCAAAGTTAGCGAAGGAAATTGCAGATTCATGAACGATGCAAGATGTTCCTGTTATTACATTGATATCAATCGCTATTGCAAACATGGGCCATCACCTTCTGCATTTAAAACGGCTCATCCATGACAACCCTCGTTATTCCATAATGCTAAAAATGGACAGAATTTGTGAAAATTCAAACGAATTTTTGAAACTTATTTCGTCCTGTTAGAGATCGATTTCAAGCACCATATTGAGCCACTATCTTTAGCATTCTTTACTACATCGATATCAATCGCTATTGTAAACGTAGGCCATCCCCTTATGTATATAGAGCCCATCCAGCATGACAACCCCTGTTGTTACATAATGCTAATAATGCACAGTATAAGTGCAAATCAACCGCACATTTGAAAGTCATTTCGTCATGTTATAGATCGAATTCAAGCACCATATTCAGCCACTGTCCTTAGCATACATTACTACATTGATATCAATCGCTATTGCAAACATGGGACATCACCTTCTGCATTTAAAACGGCTCATCCATGACAACTCTCGTTATTCCATAATGCTAATAATGAACAGAATTTGTGCAAATTCAAACGCATTTTCGAAACTTATTTCGTCCTGCTAGAGATGGATTTCAAGCACCATATTGAGCCACTATCTTTAGCATTCTTTATTACATCGATATCAATCACTATTGTAAACGTAGGCCATCGCCTCATGTATTTATAGTGCATCCAGCATGACAACCCCGTTGTTCCATAATGCTAATAATGCACAGTATAAGTGCAAATCAACCGCACATTTGAAAGTCATTTCGTAATGCTATAGATCGAATTCAAGCAATATATTCAGCCAATATCTTTAGCATCCATTACTACATTGATATCAATCGCTATTGGAAACTTGGGTCATCACCTTCTGCATTTAAAACGGCTCATCCATGACAACCCTCGTTATTCCATAATGCTAAAAATGCACATGATATGTGCAAATTCAACCGCATTTTGAAACTTATTTCGGCCTGGTAGAGATGAATTTCAAGCACTATATTGCGTCACTTTCTTTAGCATTTTTCACTGCATCTATATCAATCACTATTGTAAACGTCGGCCATAGCCTTCTCTATTTATAGTGCATCCAGAATGACAACCCCCGTTGTTCCATAATGCTAATAATGCACAGTATAAGTGCAAATCACCCGCACATTTGAAAGTCATTTCGTCCTGTTATAGATCGAATTCAAGCACCATATTCAGTCATTGTCTTTAGCATCCATTGCTACATTGATATCAATCGCTATTGCAAACATGGGACATCACCTTCTGCATTTAAATCGGCTCATCCATAACAACTCTCGTTATTCCATAATGCTAAAAATGCACAGAATTTGTGCAAATTCAAACGCATTTTTGAAACTTATTTCGTCCTGCTAGAGATGGATTTCAAGCACTATATTGAGCCCCTATCTTTAGCATTCTTTACTACATCGATATCAATCACTATTGTAAACGTAGGCCATCGCCTTATGTATTTATAGCGCATCCAGCATGACAACCCCCGTTGTTCCATAATGTTAATAATGCACAGTATATGTGCAAATCAACCGCACATTTGAGTCATTTCGTAATGCTATAGATCGAATTCAAGCAATATATTCAGCCAATATCTTTAGCATCCATTGCTACATTGATATCAATCGCTATTGGAAACTTGGGTCATCACCTTCTGCATTTAAAACGGCTCATCCATGACAACCCTCGTTATTCCATAATGCTAAAAATGCACATGATATGTGCAAATTCAACCGCATTTTGAAACTTATTTCGGCCTGTTCGAGATGGATTTCAAGCACTATATTGCGTCACTGTCTTTAGCATTCTTCACTGCATCTATATCAATCACTATAGTAAACGTCGGCCATAGCCTTCTCTATTTATAGCGCATCCAGCATGACAACCCCCGTTGTTCCATAATGCTAATAGTGCACAGTATAAGTGCAAATCACCCGCACATTTGAAAGTCATTTCGTCCCGTTATAGATCGAATTCAAGCAATATATTCAGCCAATATCTTTAGCATCCACTGCTACATTGATATCAATCGCTATTGCAAACATGGGCCATCACCTTCTGCATTTAAAACGGCTCATCCATGACAACCCTCGTTATTCCATAATGCTAAAAATGGACAGAATTTGTGCAAATTCAAACGAATTTTTGAAACTTATTTCGTCCTGTTAGAGATCGATTTCAAGCACTATATTGACCCACTGCCTTTAGCATTCTTTACTACATCGATATCAATCGCTATTGTAAACGTAGGCCATCGCCTTATGTATATAGAGCCCATCCAGCATGACAACCCCCGTTGTTCCATAATGCTAATAATGCACAGTATATGTGCAAATCAACCGCACATTTGAAATTTATTTCGTCCTGTTATAGATCGAATTCAAACACCATATTCAGCCACTAGCTTTAGCATCCATTACTACATTGGTATCAATCGCTATTGGAAACATGGTCCATCACCTTGTACATTTAAAAATGGCTCATCCATGACACTCAACCAGAGGTTTCGTTGAGCACAATGACGAACCTGGAACTGATTGTGCACTGTGTGCAGTGTTATGTTCAGATACAGAGCATGGCAATACTGGCAATAAAAATGGCTTCATTGTATTGATAATGAAATGCATTCCCAACATTACATTTTTTTATTTGTTATTGGTGTGTCCATATTCTATAGACTATAGGGCATTAAGGTATTTTAACGTAAAGTGTTAACGAAAATTGCTGCAGTTGCTAAAAACTAAGACCAGAAAATTATGAACTTTTTGTAACTTTAAAAAATTTCACATTCACATCTGTTTCATATACAAAAACAAAAGTGTCATCTGAAAAGTTTTGAAAGTTTGTGAAAATCAGAAATTTTGTGTTTTTTGCGACACATAATATATATATATATATATATGTACATATATATATATATATATATATATCATACTCATCATGATATATATATACTCAGCAGCCATTCCCCTCCTCTCCCTCCGATGCCATCCCACAAAACCACGTGATCAGCTCCGCCATTATCGAGACATCGTTGCGTTCCGAGAGATACGCAGTAAACGAGTTCAAATCAAAGTGTAGCACCTCCAGTCTTTCGCTGATGATGATGATGATGATGATGATGATGATGATGATGATGATGATGATGACGGCGAAGATGAGGACGAGTCGTTTAAGATGTCAGTGATTTGCAAGTCACGTTGCCACAGATAGGGTAGAGAAAGGAAAAATTTAGTCATTATTTTTATGTCTGTCTGTATGTATGTATATCTGTCTGTCTGTCGGTTTATTCGCTTGCTTATCTGTCATGCTGTCTATCTCTGTGTTCTAGTATATGCCTAGTCTTAGAGTTTCGCAGGGCGGCCTGAAAAGAGGTCTGAGACCAAATCATAGTTACTTACATACTGACTCACCCACAAATCTATACCAGATCTAAGTCTCAAGTACAGGAGTATAAAAACTGCCTCTTTCCCAGCAGTCAACTGTCTGCCTGCCTAATATTCTCTCTCTCTCTCTCTCTCTCTCTCTCTATATATATATATATATATATATATATATATATATATATATATATCCATCTATCTATCTATCTGTGTTTCCCTATATCAATCTGTATTTCCCTATATACCTATCCAACTGTCTGCCTGTTTGCCTGCCTGCCTGTCTGCCTGTCTGTCTGCCTGCCTGCCTGACTGACTGTCTGTCTGTCTGTCTGTCTGTCTGTCTCTCTCTCTCTCTCTCTCTCTCTCTCTCTCTCTCTCTCTCTGCGCTCGTGTTTGGCCAATCGTGTCCTGTCGAAGCAGTTTTTCCGGCCGGCGTCATAACTCACCTTCTCCGTTGCATTATTTTTCACGAGCGTTGTTATTCGATCGATTACGCGGCGGCCGTGGGATCATAATTTCGAAAAGAAGGGCATAATTATTATTTACAGCCGACAATTTTCAACATCGACCGCCCGCCGGACGCCGCAAAAACAGCCCGGCCTCCACCCCACCCCACCCCATCCACCCCACCCCCGGTCGCCCCACCGGCGGCCCAGACAACGCCATAGCCCCGTCGTACTGAGAACGGCCTTTACACGGGTAAATTTATTAGCAGATAACGGGAGATTATAAACGCTGTCGATTGCCGTTTTGTGAAAATTGCAGGAGACGGTCTGAGACCCAACCAGCAACAGAGATTCGTGGGTGAAGCCAGGACAGTTTTTTTTCAGAGGCGCACCTCGATCTTTTTCTCTTCTGTTGCTTGTTGAAGAAATCGAGTTTTCAAAGATAATACATAGTAGAACTTCGTTAAAACGTACGGTAAAAATAATTACGTTACATATCCTAGGTATGTTATACCTAATGCCATCCAAAATACGGTAACGCGTTACACGGGACCGTACATTTCGGTACTTTTATAACCAAGTATACGTTATAACCGAGTCCGTTATAACGAAGTTCTACAGTACTGTATATACCTCACATTTACAAGTTAATTATATGATTATAAAAATTAATAGTTAATTATATTATTAAGCTAATAGTTAATTATATTATTTTAACAGTTACTAATATAACATTTAATATAATAATGCACGAATTTCTTATATAAACAGAAGCTTTTTTGTCTATCTTATGATTTGCATTTACGGTAATTTGCAAATGTGAAACTTTGGACGAGTATGGATTTGGTCTCTCTCCTTCCTCCACACTCGGAGGTGATACGACAATGTATCCACAGAATTAGTTATTATTGAGACAGTTTTTCTAGCGCCGCGATCGTGGCGACGACCAAAGTGAAAGAGGGTCGTCACTTGAATGAAATGCGAAACGAACGCGCCCATGCACTGATAACAGTCATTTCGACGACGGCGGAAAAAGAAAAGAGCCTGCAGCGTCGAGAGCGACGCGGAAGCCAGCCAAAGAAGAGATGCCCGCATCCGACAATATAGATCAGAGCAGACGACAGGCGGGCGAAGAAGGAGCAGCAGACGGATAACGAGGCAGACGCGCACGGCGACAATAGAAACGTCGGAATCGAGACAATGCGGTGCCTCGACAGACAACTTTAAAACTCAGAACGAGGCCGTGGCGCCAAATCGTGACGTTGACGTAAGACCAAAGAGACGTCCAAAGAAACGAACGAACGAACGAACGAAGGACGGAAGGGAGGAGAAGAAGCGGATGGGGGGGGAGGGGAGGGGGAGGGAAGGGCAGGCGACGAAAGGGAAAGGGAAGAGGGCGCAGAGTTAGTCAAGTGCCGTCCATTATTCATGCATTACCATCCTTTAAAGATAACTGATGGCGCTATAGTGGAAAATAAAAACGCGACTGTGGCCGAGAAACGAGAGGACGCTGCTGCTGCTGCTGTTGCTGCTGCTTTATCCGCAAATGGCCGACATTCCGCTCGTATTCGGTCGGTCAGGCGAAGTCACCCAATTTGCCCACCACACCTATAACATCTCTCTACAACTTATACAGAGCAAGATTTCGAGATCATCTTTATTTAATTCAAATGCAGCCTATATTCATTGAAAGCATGCAGCGTCGAACGAACTTTTATGATATGGTCATGGCAGATACATCGTGTTCCCCGAAAAAAGAAACAGCCACCGTCAAAAGTTATTCAACGGGATTATACAGTTTAACGTGTAATGACAGCGATTCGCCGGATCAGGCAAAGACGATGCGAAACGCTGCGTCACACTATACTACGTCACACGTCTAGATCGCTCGTCGTCGTCGTCATCGTCGTCACAGCGGCGCCACCTATCGGGCGTCTCGACTCCATTCACACTTTCACGTTCGCACGCAAATCTATTATTCACGGCGGCCGAGTCCAGATACGACGACGACGACGACGACGACGACGACTCTAAAAATCATCCGTCTGTCCTTGTGTCTGTCCCTCTGCGTCTGTCTGCGTGTGTGTGTGTGCTTGCCTGTCCGTCCGTCCGTCCGTCCGTCGCTGCTCCGTCTGCATTCGTTACGGCTGTTAAATAATTCAGAGCGCGCGTACCTTGAAGGAGGAGAGAGAGATGGAGAGAGAGTCTTGAACTGTTTTCCAGTCTAATCATTGCCTATGGTGGAGACGACTGACCAACCCACCCCTACCCCATCCACACGACACTAGCCCCCACCCCTCCCCCCATTCCCCGGCCCCTTCCATCACTCTCAGCACCGATTAAACCCTTCGTCCCGGAGCAAACGCGTCCAAAAGCGCGGACGTCGTCGACGTAATAACCCGTCGCCCATTGCGCATGCGCGGCGACGACGACGACGACGAACGACAGTCTCCGTCGTCGTCGAAATCCGCTTCGAAAGCGCCTCTTCCCTTCCCACCGAATAAAATCACTCCCGCCACCACCCACCCCCACCCCGACACGCGCGATGATTTATGTAGCGCCGCACGAAGAAATGACGGCCGCTTCCGATTCGCCAGTCACTCCGCCGCCGTCACCAACACCACCGGGCGCCCCAGGTGAATTAATTCCGTCCGAATCGCCCGTGTCCAGTCGAATAACTTTCGCGTAAAAACCAGCCGAAATATTCCCACCTACCACCACCCATCCCATCCCATCCCACCCTCTCATCTCGCCCATCCCCCTCCGCACACCTCCCCCTCCCGTCTTTGTGCCCAGTTCAGATGCCCGTGGCGATGCTTCGTAGGCGAAATTAACTGTCAGATGAGATGTAATTGTGTGCCTTTTGGCCGCGATTTTTGATTGTTGAGTTGGTAAAAGAATAGCGCTACATAATTAATAGAAAGAAGTTCCACTCATGCAAGCGCTTGCTGTTAACGAATTCATGTGCTCGTGACTCTACTCATAATCAGTGTTTTATCCAGGCCTGTTAGGGGGAGATCCCCCAACACCACAAATCCCCCTCCACAACCTTTTTAACCTAACCTTTTTAACGAACCTCATACACATTGGCATACCACTTTCTACCGCCTCATATTTAGTGCGCCCCCTTAGGACCCTACTCATAGGCGGATTTCATTAAATGCTAGGATAGGCTTAAGCCTGCCCAACTAATCCCAACAAAACAAAACAAAACTGTTTTTCCATCAACACCAGGTCTGTCTAAGCCTCTTTTGTTACTTACTTATTTATATATAAAAGCACAGCGTCACACATTTAATCCATAGACTTTAATATCACGTGATTCAATCTGAATGACGTCATAATTTTAACGTATGTTATGGGCAATTAGATAGTTGTATTACTATCGACAGTTGTCGAAACCATGCTGCTTTGTAAAATCATATAATTCCCTTTGTTCATTGTAACAGAACTACTAACTATAGGTGGTAACTTGTTGAAATGGTCATCAACACATGGTGAACTATAAGTGAAAATGGGATACATAATCACAAAAATGGCATCAGCTTAGCCCCCCAGAACCCCATGTTAGGCTACCCAAATCTTAAACTATGGTGCTAAGAAAGATACAAGAAATTTTTCTAATACGTAGCAATTTCTGCCTATTTCAGTGGAGGGTGCTAGCCCCCTGGTCCACTCAACTCAAAGATTTAGTCGCTCCTCTCAGGAAATCAAAAGTTATAGGGTTATAAAAGAATACGTTCTATATGTTTTGCCCATACGGCTAAGGCAAAAATAGCCATTGACATAGAAGAACATTTTCTAATAGCGTAACTCAAAATTTCTCTCAGGAAATCTATTTCAGTAGTTCTATAATTATGGGTGCGGCTATAGCCCCTGGACCATTTTCAACTCAAAGATTTAGTAGAGGGTGCTCCTCTGGACCAGGAAATCAAAAAGTTCAGGAAAGGGTTTATAAAATAATACGTTCTATATGTGGTGCCCAATCGGCTATATGCAAAAATAGCCATATACATAGAATAAAATTTTCTAATACGCAGCAATTTCTGCCTATTTCTCCAGACACCCTATGTTAGCCTACCCAAATCTTAAACTCTAAATCCGCCTAAGCCCCTAACCCCACCCCGCCACGCTCAACTTGGTAAAACATTCCTTGCACTGGCAGACGATAAAGTATATCAGCGTCGATTTCACAATGAATGCAATAAAATCCTGTCCATAAATTCGTCGAAATCATTTTTCATTGTTTTTCATCGGCTTTGTTACTTAGGCGATTCGCCAAATATGTTTTCAGAGGATTAAAAACACACACACACACACACACACACGGGACTTGGAAATTCCCAGTGGATAGGTTAGTACATCAGAAACTCTAGTAATCTCCCAATTTTGTTGCGCCAATAGGAACCACTTCAAAGGCAAGTCACAAGCAGCACTATATAGGTAGGGTTACTGCATATACGATATTAAAAGGCATATACTGTATGCCATTATACATTCAATGCGTTCCCCGTTATTGCTTCGGTAACTCTACAGTAAACCTCGGCCTAAGAGGTCCATGAAATGGCATGTATTAGCATGCATAACGCATCAAAGCGCAATGTACGAGAGACGGACATACAGACAGACGGACAGAGACAGACAGAGAGAGATAAAGAGACAGAGAGGGAGGGTCATAGCAGCTGAAGATTGCCGAGATAACAATCGAACGGAAGAAAAGCTGCTGTGTGAAAAAAGGAGCAAATTGAGAGATGAGTGCGTTGAAAATGCGCCACTTACGCCGACAGACGATGACGTCACAACGAAAAGAAAAAGAACAAGAACGAACCTACGAATGACGTAGTCGATATCATTGCATACTTGCGCGGGAAAGCTAAAATCATCTCCAGACAGAAAATCATCGCCAACAACTCAAGACAGAAAATAATCGATGTCGAATTATATATATATATATATATATATATATATATATATATATATATATATATATACTTAAGCCTTCTCTTATGTATATATATATATATATATATATATAAGAACGGATATGACGTCAGATGATGACGCCGAGAAACGGGGTCGGCACGTCTGCCGGCCCAAGTGGCGTTTCCATGGAGATCGTTGGTTGCCCAGCAACACGAGTCATCGGATTGTCATAGTGACACCCTGTTGAGATCCGTTCGCGGTGACTCATAATAACTGGTCAGCACATCTCCATTATCAGTGGGGCGTATCAATAAATTATTGACTTTCTGTCCCTAGAATCACCCACCTCAAAATGTCTTGTTTGTCTACAAAACAGTGTAGGTCAAATACTCTCTTTAAGGATTTTCCTATAATTCCCTGAAATTCATGAAAAATTAATTGCGCAAAATTATAAAATATATGCCACTAATACAAAATTTTAAAATTCCTGGTTCTTTTCAGTCTAATCTTGACACAGTCAACTCTCATGACACAACATTCATTCCCGTTCAGTGGTCTTCATCGTCTTTATCATCATCTTCGTCATCATCATCGTCGTCGTCGTCATCATCTCTTCTAGTATTTATCGGTTTCTACCATAGACTACTGAGTGATTGCTGCTTTTGTATCGGGTTGAGTTTCTCTTCACTTAAACTTTCTTCGCCAAAATAAAAGCTAAAATGAAAACTAATGCAACGTCAACAGTAAACCTTTCCGAAACGCATCCGTGGGGTCAGGACTCTTCCGGGCCGGAAGGGTTCGCGGGGGTCAAGAGCCCTCAAGGGCAGAATTTCACCCGAAGCATCAGAAAGAGAAAGAAGGAACGAACGAACGAACGAAAGAAAGAAAACATTCGCTTTATCACAAAGAAAAGCCGGAAGACGAAACGTGTGAGGAAAAACAAGATCCAATTTACACTAAGGATAAAGTTGAACTTTGCACTTAGTTTCGTGAGGAGGAGGAGGAGGAGGAGGAGGAGGAGGGCGAGAGGAGGAGGAGGAGGAGGAGGGCGGGGGGAGGAGGAGGGGAGGAGGAAAACGAAAAGAAGACAGGAAGAGAGGAGCAGTAGTGCGAAGAATTAGCGGATGAGCAAAAGTGGGAACAAAGTCAAGAGAAGAAAAACACGATTGAAACAACACAGTGAACATACAAACAGGACACGGAAAAACAAAGAAAGGAACTTGAAGACAGGATAAAAGGAGGGAACAAATACTAAGACTAACTAAACATCTGCTAATAACAACAACAACAACAACAACAATAATCCTCCTCTGAAACTGCTTTTAAGCCTCTAACTTTCACAAGCCCAAATATTGAATAGATATAATAGTCAATACAGTAGAACTTCGTTATAACGGGCTCGGTTATATGTATACTCGGTTATTACGTACCGCAATGTACGGTCCCGTGTGATGCTGATGCGCTACCGTATTGGATGGTATTGGATTTATACAACGTGCTAAATTTCACAGATCCGCGCGCAAAGTACGTCATAACGAAGTTCTACTGTATAATCTAAGATATTACAAAGATAGTATCATTCAGAAGATAGAATAAATACAAACACATATTATACCAAACGCCCGTCTTATTGTTGTGATATCTTCTTAATTTTCGCTCATATCTGGGCAGTTTTTCTCATCGAATTAGATCTTTTTAACGGAAAGAAGCACTTCTATTCTGTAAATGTCGGCACTGCTTTTGGCGGCGGGAGAGACTGGACAGCTGCGAACAGCATGTAGAACAACAGTATTGGCTGCCTCCCACCCCCACCCCACCCCTTTGAAAATCGCGACGACGCCATATACTTAAAGAAACGACGAGGAAGATATGCAAGAGGAAGTGGAGGAGGAGGAGGAGGAAGAAGAAGAAGAAGAGGAGGAGGAGGAGGAGATGATCCAGTCACTCAGACGGGAAAATTGCCCCAATTGATCCCAACGGAGAGAGGCTGCGATAAGTTACAGCATCCATCTGAAGTCGGAAAGGTTTCGTTTATCCTCCAAAACCCCATAGCCGCTCCCGTACTACACCCCCACCCCACCCCCCACCACCACCACCCCCCCGTCCCGCCGCCATTTCTGTTAGCATGCAGGTCTCTTCAGAAGAGTACGCATCTGCAAAGCTTTACCTCGTCCTGATCACCGTCATCCACGAACATAAAGAACGAAGAAAGAGGGGCTTGCCAAGGGCGGAGGGTAGGGTAGGGTTGGGGTGTGTGTGGGTGGGTGGGTGGGGCGCAAAGTGCAATTCAGTGAGACAACCGCGTCGGTGAAAACAGGATGACGTCATCGACGGAACCATCGTCACCCCCCCCGCCCCCCGCCCCATCCATCGCCAGCCATTCGTCGAACACAGCCGACCAAAAATCAACATCGTTTAACTTCGAAAAAGAAAAAGAAGTCAAGATGGAGATGACAGAACTTTACATCACTTTACGCCATGTCAGAGAGAGAGAGAGACGAGAGACAGATGGAGAGAGACAAAACAAGAACGAAAATAGACGTCCAGAGGTCGAAATAATATAGAGAGTAGAACAGTTATAAGAGAGAGAGAGATAGAGAGCGTAGTTATAACCGTTCGCAAGAGAGTAGTGTGAGAGAGATACCGTATTGGATGGCATTGGATATAGCGTACCTCGGATATGACATACTCAATAATTGTACAGACCCATTAAGTACGTTATAAAGAAGTTCTATTGTAGATAAGTAAGATAACTGCTTCTTGCACTAACGCAGGCGACAGAATCCAGGTGTGCGCTGGTCACGGCGGGAAAAATGCTAAAATAATAATAATGCATATATATATATATATATATATATATATATATATATATTAAAATTGTGTATAACGGCTGCGAATGCGCCTTCTGACGTCATAAATCTTCGGCGTTGCCATGGCGACGGCGCCGTTGCTTCATCCGCAATTGGCGCTAAATTATTAGTTGTTAACGGCCCTGAGAGTAGGAAGTAGGAAGGACTGAAACTGAATAATGTAACACAACTGAACGCTGTTCCGACGATGAATGATTCATGAACGTCCGTTCCGACGAAAAGGAAAGTAATAGAAAAGAAAACGAGAGCGAGAGAGAGAGAGAGACAGAGACAGAGAGACAGAGACAGAGAGAGAGAGAGAGAGAGAGAGAGACAGAGAGACAGAGAGGAGAGCATTAGCATTTGAACGGTCGGATGGACCTGGACCGGACGATAAATGCGGAACGGAACGGAACAGAACAGAAAACCTCGCAAATATAGACTGGAGGTCGATATATATAGCTGAGTTTTTTTATGCAGCAGACGTTCTCGTCTGCTGCGTGATGCAGCTGCATGGGTGACGACGTCTGCGCAATCTTCTTGGCGGAATAATTCGCGCACCGGCGATCCCGGCGAATACTTAACACTTCTGTCCGAATACTTTCTATAGGAGTATATATATATATATATATATATATATATATATATATATATATATATATATATATATACTCAGTACATGCATCCCACTCGATTCTATATTCTACAACCTCTTAATCATTTAATGCTACAGTCTTATAAATATAATATATCCTCTTATCTTCATCCGATTCCCACCTCTTCCTCATTCTCCTCCTCATTCCTCCTCATTCTCCTCATTCTCCTCCTCTTCCTCCTCCTCTTCCTCCTCCTCCTCCTCAGTCTTCGTTCCATTTGTCTCAGTATTCCTTGCGTCGACAATATTGTCAAGAACTTTCTGGAAGACAGAAGCGTGTAACCGTATAGGCTACCTGCAGAAAGAACGAATACCGGATATATTCCGGATGCATGACCTTCACCGTTGACTTTGACCTCGGCGCAATAAAGTTCAAGGGCGGCCGCTAATTGGTTCCACCGTCCCAATATCACACTGTATAGGTCTATAGTGCGGTGACTATATAGGTTTTTCGAGCAAACCTGGACTAAAGAAAGACCGAGAAAATAATCATTAACAAATAATATTCTATAGCAGAGTAGGCTAAGCACGTGCATGGCGTAACGAAGAACAGATATTTCTCGAAATGTCCCTTCTGTCTGTCTGTCTGTCTGTCTGTCTGTCTGTCTGTCTGTCTGTCTGTCTGTCTGTCTGTCTGTCTGATTGCTTCAATGATCGTTACCGACGGACATGTCAGAGTCAGGGAGACACAAATATACGGGGGGACACTATTTTGAAAGTTCGTCATCATTCTTATCATCGTTGCAATAAATTTGATGTGGAGCAATTTTGACAGCGCTTTGTTGGATCGACCGACCAGAGGTCAACAGAGATGACTCATATCACCTCCACCCCACCCTATCCCCTTCCTCTTCCTCCTTCTCCTCTTCCCTCATTCTCCTCTTCCCTCATTCTCCATGTCCCTCTTTGATATCCACGAGTCTGTCCGTTTGCCCTTCTTTCGTTTTCCAATTCCATCTTGCCAGTCGGTCTCTATGTCTGTTTGTACGTCTGCCTGCCTGTCCCGTTGCTTGTTGGCATCCCCCTCTTGGGACTGGTGCCGCCGCCGTCCCATGGTTCAAAGGAAGTTTATCCGGAAATTAATCTGCATTTCAAAACCTGGACTTGAAGCGTCAACTGTATTCTGGACATCTCATTCCAAAACAATTAACTGTCAAATCGGTTAAAACAAGGAAGGCCTGACCTTTGTAGGCCATAGAATAGCATAAGGCCATAGAGTAGTATAAGGCCATAGAATAGCAAAAGGCCATAGAGTAGTATAAGGCCATAGAGTAGTATAAGGCCATAGAGTAGCATAGAGTTATATGACGATCCTTGGAGGGATTACAGCAATTTTTATGTATTGGTCTTGAGCGTTATATAATCAATATGGATGTTGAAAATTAATGTCAAATTTACATAATAAAAAATTGGCATGCTTATAATATATATATATATATATATATATATATATATATATATATATATAATATATATATATAATACCGTTATTTATATTTTAGCATTGTGATTAATTGATAGTAGATACACCAGATATAAATTATCTGAAATTGTTTGGAGAAGCATCTCCGATCTCCGTGTGCCTGTCCGGCCGTTCGTCTGTCTATATATATCTTCCTCTCTGTCTGCCTGTCTGTCTAATCCGTTTTTGATTCCATCCGCATCTTCATTGCGTTCATGAGCTACAGCGGCTGATTTCGTGACGATTGGCAGAGAGGTCACACCGAAGGTCAGAGAACAAGGGTTCACTAATGGGCTTATCAAGGTCAGAGGTCGAGCGCCGTCTTGATGCGCGAAAACACTAAAACCTAAACCCAGAAACCCCTTCTCTCTCCCCTCCGACAGAAGAACCGAAGAAGAAGAAGAAGAAGAAGAAGAAGAAGAAGAAGAAGAAGAAGAAGAAGAAGAGGAGGAGGATGAGGAGGAGGAGAAGGAAGAGGCAGAGTGAGAGGCAGTGGGACAGAAGGAGCACCGGTGGGTGAGTGTGGAGGGAGGGCTGAGATATGAAACCGAGGAGGCGCCCCGGATAAGACGAAAATGTTGCCGATAAACGCATTGAAAGACGAACGGAGAAAACCAAGTGCTCTATCGCGTCTTTCAGCGCAGCTAAGAGGAATCCCGAAGTGTTCTCCAACCATGCAGCGCTGGTTACGCCCACGATCGAGTACAAATCGCCCCCTCCGCCCAAGCACGAAGAAGCGGTCCCATCTGGACGTGGAACCAACTCGAGCAGTAGCAGCAGCAGCAGCAGCAGCAGCAGCAGCAGCAGCAGAGTGATTGATTCGGTGGATTGCTTGAAAACAGTTGATTGACATCGAACAGGCGTATTTCTGATTTTTATCTACCCCCCACCCTCCGCAAGGCAACTGTAGGTCGAATATTGGTGGATGGAGTATGCCGACCCCACTGGTTTTTCGGAAAAGTCGACCACTGCGCAGGAATTATGTATCCGAGTGGACTCCTGCGGTTAGAAATATACAGATCGATAAGATACATTGGAACCATGACGCCGAATTTTCTACTTCTTTTTTTCTTTTTTAACTTTCTCATATCCTTCATTCGCACAACAAAAATAAAGCGGATTACCCGTCTAAAGTTCTACCCAGAGACTTTGCCCGAAGTTTCTACGGTGGACGACACCCCCCCCCCGCATTTCACGTGCAAAAGACCCCTTATTTCTACCCCTTATAACTCAAAAACTCCCCCAATACGAAAGCCAAACTCTGGGTGTTACGGCTTCATCCAAGTGGCTATTTCGGCCAAAAATTGCATTATCCGACAAATTCTGCTCAGATATCGGAGGCAAAAGTCTTCGAGGATCTGCAGAAGTACGGTTTCTTTGCACTCAAGTCAATTTCAATTTAACCGGATATGACGTCAGTGATTGGACAATGCAAGGATTAGTGCTACAGTAGGCTATAGATATATGCAAAATTCAGAAGAGCGATGAAACAAACTAAAACAACATTTTCGTGTGTCCCCAGCTTAGCTGAGTCAAACCGTACTAGAATTGTCAATATAATCTGCCTCAATTTTATTCCAGAGCATTCGAAATGCCCCGAAAAATGACGAGCCTATTTGAAACGACACTATACAAAGTCTTTCAGCAATCTGTTCTCTGTCAAATGTTTAAAAAATCGAACGAGAGATAAGAAGGGGTTTAAGAGAGCTGGTTTCTTGTATGATAAGTTCTATAGACCACAAAAATATTATATAATTGATACCCTGTTTGACATTGGAGTCACGTCACAGAAGAGTGAGAAGACAGCGCACGTGACGAAATCGTCGAAAATCGTATAGAAAATGTACCGGTATCATTATTAAAACACGACTGACGACGACAGGACAGTAATTCTACGACGACGACGATGATGATGATGATGATGATGATGATGATGATGATGATGATGATGATCGTCATCAAACCTTGAAATGATCCGACGATCCGGATTAATCCTACGCTAATCCAGACGCAGCAGCAGCAGCAGCAGAAGCAGCGCATCAGTTGCGTTTTGGCGCTCACTTCCATGCTAAGTCTCTATTGAATGCGATCAAGCGAAGAAGCGAGCGAGCGAGCGAGCAAGAGACTCCGGAATGAGAGAACGACCGACCGACCGCCGTCGACCGTCCAACCGACCCACCTTCCGACCGACCGAGAGCCCGTCGACGCCCGACACAGCGCCCGCCCGCCCGCCCCTGGCCCGCTACGGCCAAGCCGGCCGCGTTCGACGGAGTACGGCGACGGGGCGTACAGTTAATCACCGCCGCCGCCGCCGCCGCCACCATCTCCTTCCTTTCCTCCTCTAAGTCCCCTTCATCCTCTTCCCCTTCTTTCCCCTTTCCTTCCCTTCACTTCCAACGCGGCCGTCGCAGCGCTATCTCGACGGTTGGTCACTTCATGCATAACGCGTCGCCCGACTTTCCTCTCGAACGTATAACTACGCGTACAGACAGACAGACAGACAGACAGACAGACAGACAGACAGACAGACAGACAGACAGACAGACAGACAGACAGACAGACAGACAGACAGACAGATACGCACACACAGGCAGACAGACCATGGAATATTAAGACGAGGGTCCGTGGAGAGTCGTCAAGTGAAACGGCGTCCGTCTCTCGCGATGCGTAAAATCCTCACTTAACGCCTAATGAATATTCATTCGTCAGCAGTCGATGCATATTCATTGCGTCCAGAACTCACTCATACACTGTGTACCTGGGAAACTTTAATGATTTATCCCGAACTCAGTTGTTCTGTTATATTGTATCCTATCTGTGATCCAACCCCATCGAGTATATCCCATCCCAACCAATATATCCCAACCCCATCAAGCCTGTATCCCAGTCAAGCAAATAAATTATCTAGATGCTTGAAATCGCCATTCCAGCCTTCGACAATCAAAGCAGTGGGCCATGGCCAGGGATATTTTTACACCCCTAACACCCCAATTTTAGACCGACACCCCAACACCCCCTCCCAATTTCAGCTATCGGATGACCTTTTTTGCTTGTCAGACCTTTTTGGCAAGGGACCCCCAGAATTTACCGACACCCCCTCAAATTGATAATCCTAGAAATAACCCTGGCCATAGCACCCTACCATCCCACCGAAAATCGACAATATTTTTCTAAATTATTTTAATTATTTTCAGTTGTATTGTGTGTGTGTGTGTGTGTGTGAGAGAGAGAGAGAGAGAGAGAGAGAGAGAGAGAGAGAGAAAGAGAAAGAGAAAGAGAGAGTGTATCATATATATATATGACAGCTGTTAAAAAACGCATTTACATTTATATTTATATAGATTATTATTATTATTATTATTATTATTATTGTTGTTGTTGTTGTTGTTGTTGTTGTTGTTGTTGTTGTTGTTGTGTTTCAGCTATCACGTCCTATATAGTTCCATAGCTCGCTCTGTACCTAACGCAATTCAAAGCCCCTGCGATTTTTGCCCTCGTCTGCATAGGAACGGTCATGATGGAGCAGCGCTATAAAAAAATCACACATTCACCGAACAAGGCCAGACAATAATCTGTCGTCAAAGTCGGAGCTCTGGCGCCGACGCAGGTGCGTGATGACATGCCATAAGACGTTCAGAATCAGAACTGATGACGTAGACTATAAGAGGGGGCACTGAGGTCACTCCTCCACTCTGCTGCTCACCCCCAACCCCCACCCCATCCCCAGTCTACGCAGCGGCGTAGCCATACATTAGCAGCCTTCTAATTGTCTTCATGAAAATGATTATATCGTTAATGCACTGCTAAAAAAATTGTGAACACGCGTGGATTTCGAAGCATAACGAAGTTTAAGGCTTGTTAAAACATTGCAATCAAAACCAAGAACACCAATACTGTATGTTTTCATTAGTGATACTATTCTACGATTGATGTACAGAAGACTATAGATATGCAAAATTCAGAAGAGTGTTGACGCGAATTTTATCCATATATTCTTGTGCCCCCATCTTCATTGCATCAAACCATACTGGAACAGTCAATATATCCTGCCTCAGTTTTATACTAGAGCGTTCCAAATGCCACGAAAAATAGTGAGCTCTGTCAAGCGACACTATACAAAGTCTTCCATAAATCTATTCTCTGTCGATTTCGACGACGGAACTATCTTCTTGCGGAAGACCGCTTCATTAGGAACTAACCGGTGGTTACATCTGCGTGGATAACTCCTACTACCAACTCGCGGACTCTTACATCATCTTCAGTTCCTCGTTGGCATGTCAATGGGGCTACAGTTTCTTTGACGGACCGCTTCTAAAGGACTATGCACCGGACTTCTTCACGGCAGCAAAGTTCTTTCCATCATCACAGCGGATTTTAACATCGCCACCTTCTGACCTTCACTGACATGTCAGCGTTGTCAAAGCGCTTTTGATTTTGGATTTTAAACCATGCGTACAGCGCTATATAAATTGTCCTGGAATAATCGAGTTATCGCTTGCACTTGATTCGGAGTAGCCTATGTGTGAAGAGCCAGTACGCGTAGCCACCTAGCGAATACATGGTTCAATACCTCCGCAATAAGGATCAATTGTGATTTTGATAATTAGGCCTACAGTATACTTAGGTTATGACCTACCTATTTCCTACTAGATGACACTCAAATCGCATAAGGTGTTGGTAGTCAAGTTCTAGAACGAATTGAAAATATCCTTTTAGCGGACATAACACTTTATAATCCGGGACGTATCTAGGCATGGGCTTGGGGGTTCAAGCGATTCAAGCGCCCTCCTCTCCCCAAGCCTGAAGCTAGCCCCCCCCCAAATGAATCCAAGCCCAATGGCGCTGCGGGCTCAAAAGGAAGGGAGAGGAGTGAATCTTGGGCTTCAGCTCCCCCCCCAAAAAAAAAAAAAAAAAAAAAACAACTAAAATTCCGGCTGCATCCCTGCTTATAATATAAGTATACGTTTACAATCAGTCAAATTAAAAGTTTGGAAACAATCGGCCTAAGTCTAAGTGGCATTGTGAAAAGTTAACTGTTTAACTGCCTAATATTCTTAACCCCATAACCGTGTATTTAACTGTAACTCAATGTAAAATTGACAGATACATCCGGGATCCCCAGTTAATGGGTTAATAAAACCGCGCAGCTGTAGCGCACGATGTAAACGAAGGTCATAAAAGCGATGGTAATAAAAAGTCTTATGGTTATAAAGTAGAAAATCCAATACCTAATGACACCAAAGGACTCATTTTACTGCGCAGTATCACTGTACAACCACGTGACCAGTTCTTTTATTAGCCAAATGGCAATATTAAAAGCAATCAATATTCTCAGAGGTCTCCGCATCACCAGATCGATCGCTACGTGGGCGTAGCTAGGGATGCATGGATGACACACCCGAGTAGCCCCCCCCCGCCCTTCCGATAACAGGTGGGCCTACAATAAATATCCAAGACAACATCTGAAGGCGATCCGATAGAATAACAGCATCTGGCAAAATGCCTCTTTAATGTTATTGAATTGGTTCTAGTAAATAGCGCTAAGTCAATCGGTGCTTTTCTGCCAGAGTAAGTGGTTTACACTGTATTAAAGGACTGCGTAGAAAGCGACGGCGCGTTCTATTTTAGCCGTCCACACTGTTTACTACTACGCGGTTTAAATATAGCAACGGGAAATTCCCAACAAAGATGACTCACCAAAACAAAACAAAAAACTTCAAAACAAAGATTAACTTCGAAATCTGAAATGCTTTAGTGACGTCGGGTTCCTGAGACCCATAGCAACGGGTCTGGGGTCAAGAATGGGAACTACAAATGGTCATAACCATCGATAATTTTACCATCAATACTAACTCTATTGAATTATATATATATATATATATATATATACAGTGGCGTATTTAGAATTTTGGTAAGGGGGGCCAGACATTTTCGACCTGACAAGTTACAACTTTGGGAAAAAGTTGACGACCTTTTTTTTACTTGTCAGGGTCTGAGGACAGGCTAGGCCAAGACCAAAGGGGGGACCATGGCCCAAATGGCCCAATGGTAAATACGCCACTGTATATATAGTAATATCTACCTCAGATTTATAAGTAAATTGGTCTGACTGTAACATTGAAACCATTAGAAACTACAGGTAACAATAATTATTACTAAGGAAATAATTACAATGGAAAATAAACACCGTACTTCTATTCCGCCGCTACCACCATCACCATCATCACCATCACCGCCGCCGCCGTCATCATCATCATCACCATCACCTTCATAACCGCCGATAACAGAAACAATAGACACAGCATCGCCAGCGTCAGCAGCATCCGCGATCCCTGGGGCGTGGTCTTTCTGCACTTTAAACGTTTTGCTAGGCGTAGAATTATGACATCTTATGTGACCTCCTGACCTTTGTTTTTGCGTTTTAACATTACCGGTAATTGATTGTTATCGCTTCTCTGATTCTCTGATTCTCTCTCTCTCTCTCTCTCTCTCTCTCTCTCTCTCTCTCTCTCTCTCTCTCTCTCTCTCTCTCTCTCTCTCTCTCTCTCTCTCTCTCTCTCTCTCTCTCTCTCTCCCTTCCCCTCCCCTAGCTACAGTCGGTCAAGAATGGACTGGTTGTCGATCTTAACCAGAGAACATAATTTCCGGATGACGATTAACCCCTTCACCGCATATGTCATACGGCGTACGTCGTACGTCATAGCAGCATACTCGATTAAAAGCGACAAGGGGTTAACAACTTTCCCGCGTGGATTTAGTCAATTTTCTCGTAAAAATCCGATTAAATCTAACACCACGCACAACAAATCACGCATACAAGATTTAATTAAGATAAATGGAACAGACACACACAGACAGACAGGCAGACAAACAGGCAGACAGAGAAGAAAATAATCGCTCAGCACGAATTCTAAAGATGGTCATCAAACTTCATGAATATTTTAAGTGGCTAATATTTTGCATTTTTTAATTAGTGGCAGATCATGCCAGACGCAGCTCAAGAAGACACGCACAGAGAGAGAGAGAGAGAGAGAGAGAGAGAGAGAGAGAGAGAGAGAGAGAGAGAGAGAGAGAGAGAGAGAGAGAGAGAGAGAGAGAGAGAGAGAGAGAGAGAGAGAGAGAGAGAGAGAGAGAGAGAGAAGCAGACGCACACAAGGACACGGGTGGCTCATTATTATACGGCTCATGGTAACTGCTTCTTTTGATAAAAAAACGCGTACCACGTGACACGTCATAACAAAGACTCAGAGCTGTGCTTGTGTTAAGAGTCTGACGTCACCAATGGCATACAACCTCAAACAAAGCAACTGCGCAGCTTTTTCTACGAGAGGCGTGGCTTAAATTGGAGTGGGGGTGGGGGGTGGTTCCGCACCGCTCCGTATAACCCACTGCGAAGGCCTGGCTTCGATAGACGACAGCATTCCCGCGGAAATTACTACGGCGAGACAAAGGGAAAGAGAGGGACTGGTCGAAAAGGTTGAAAATTGCTTTTTTCTCTCTCGCCTGGTTGACTTGGCGAAATGGTGCTGGCGGTTTTGATGATCCTGTCAGCTGTTGTGTTTGGTTTGAATTAGTCATCGTTTCAGTTAAGCAGAACAGCTGATCGCCTGGGAATTCTCAGGGCAGTTATCCGCTAAGAAGTCATTTTTACAGAAGCAATCAATCGTCTGCTTCGATTGTTCAGGTAAGACAAAAGTCCAACTGACGCCGAGTTTCTATAGAGCTTTGATAATGTTGCATTGGTCGCGAGCCTAAAATGTACACATGTAGTGAGCATGTGTTCCGATTAGGCCTACGTGTAAAATAAATGCACAGAAAGGACAAAGACTTCATATATAGAAAGATTCGGTTTTTTCCAAGTGCGCATGCAACAGCTGTCGTCTTCTAGAATGTTAATAACATGTGAATCTGAATTCCGTATATTAAACACAATCTTCAGATTTAAATTACGGTAAAATATTGTAGCACACAAAATCTTCTACTTAGTTATAGAATTAGTGCTGAGAAATAACAATAATAGTGCCATATTCTCTCTGTCTGACTGTCTGTCCGTCCGTCTGTCTGTCTGTTTGCAAGTCTTTCTGTCTGTCTGTCATTTTCTTCCTCTTTAGTCTTTCTCCCTCTCCTATTTCTTTCTTCTTCCCTGCAGTCTCCCTCCTTTCCCTCTCCCTCTCTCCTCTCTCCTCCTCTCTCTCTCTCTCTCTCTCTCTCTCTCTCTCTCTCTCTCTCTCTCTCTCTCTCTCTCTCTCTCTCTCTCTCTCTCTCTCTCTCTCTCTCTCTCTCTCTCTCTCTCTCTCTCTCTCTCTCTCTCTCTCTCTCTCTCTCTCTCTCTCTCTCTCTCTCTCTCTCTCTCTCTCTCTCTCTCTCTCTCTCTCTCTCTCTCTCTCTCTCTCTCTCTCTCTCTCTCTGTCTGTCTGTCTCTCTCTCTCTTTGTCTCTCTAACATTCTCTCTAAACAGATGGCTGGCAGCAATATCGGTTCTCCCGGAACTCCGGTACGACGTAAGGGTCAACGGTTTTTGCGGTCGGGTGGGTAAATAACGACACGATTAACGGCAGCTGCTGACTTCACAGCGCGAACTGCGCAGCAGAAAATCAAAGTCACGTGGTTACAGGGCGCCATGAGGCCGCGGCCTTATCTTTCCCAGATAGCTATATGGCCTTCCATTCCTCCTTTGTCCAGGGTCGTACTTACTTTATACCTCTGCTCAGGATGCTAATATACAGATGTCCCTGCCTCTGCTTTATGGCGGAGAGGGGGGGGGGTCACTTGGAGAAGTCCGTGTTTGGCAAGGGGTGTCCCAGTGATGGGGAGACAGCTTTTGGAAGAGGTGCTAAGGCTTTCATTAACATCCGAGCAGCATAAAAATATCTGCAAAAATTGGAATGATTTTACCGTGCTATAAGAGACAATAATAGATAAAATCAGAAGAAGAAGACTTAGATGGTATTTTAGAATGAACAGTAACAGCATATAAAGCACTCTACACATCCAGGAAAAAGTGGATGGATAAATCAAAGAAGACTTTGAAAGATATCAAATGACAATAATAGATGGAAAGATTAACAACGGAAAAAGATAAATGGAAAAGTTTTGTGTCTAGCTATTGCCGCTAATGAGCTGGCAGAAAGCAACTATGATGATGATGATGATGATGATACTCTCCATTAAAATCACTGCATGCATTAATAATAAAATTATAATGAGTCTTACTTATATCATGAGAAACTGTACTTAGTTGGATATATCTTTAAGAGCTCCATTTCTTTTAAACTATGTTAATTAAGGCTTTAGTGAATAGTGATTACCGGTATACATTCAGTAATAATAATGGAATTTTCGTGATATTTTAGTGGAAGGGTCTCAGGAAAGTTATGAGTTTGGCTGCAATGAAAACTGTTTCTAAGTTTTACCTGGGTGTTTTTCTCTCACAAGTAACCTCCAGGGTAGAGTTGACACTGCGAAATTCTCAGAGGTCATGAACCAGTCAGAACCGCCCCTCCCCCCCCCCGATATCACTGCCATAGTGTAGAAAACTGTCAACATTACTGTCATCGGCCGATGCTTCTATGAATTACTAAGTGGCGCTATAGAAGTCTAAGATTAGATACCCTCTGCCTCACTAACACCCTCACAGTACAACAGGTATAGGCTTAACCTCTCCGTCATTCAGTTTACTAGCAGTCTTTTCTACGACCCTGGGGGTACCCTGGATATTATTGGGCAAACTAAATCTAACTGCAGATGGCCATTTTTGAGATCAGATGTCGCTGATATATTAAAAATAATAAACAAAACACAAGGTCGACCTTGGTGTATGAACTAGTTAGCTGGCGGTGCCTTGTAAATACCACCATTTATAAAACACACACACACACACACACACACACACACATTGCCTAAGGATTTGAAAAGAGCACGTCGAGTGTTACTATTATAGAAGGACGTGGTGATGTTTTGTTTGTCGAGGTCCGTTGCGTGGGGTACACAGATGATTTGAAGGGACGAAAGAGAGGAGGGGGAAGAGAGGCGAAGAATAGATTGCCACCCGCCGGAGTGCCACAGGTAAATTTACCAAGGACATATTTCGAGAAAATGACAGACATGTTGTTGGGAGTCACGCCAACATCTGGCATTGACTTTCTTATCAGACGCAATGTCATTTACCCCCGGATACATTTTTCTGTCTTCTGTCCTTGAAGAGTGTTCACCACTTTTCTCTATTATCACTCAATTATGCAACGAATGAACAACACTAGTCTGTTATTATTATTATTATTATTAGTAGTTATTAGTAGTAGTAGTAGTAGTAGTAGTAGTAGTAGTAGTAGTAGTAGTAGTAGTAGTAGTAGTAGTAGTAGTAGTAGTAGTAGTAGTAGTAGTAGTAGTAGTAGTAGTAGTAGTAGTGCAGCAGGCATTGATGCTTCAATTGTTTGTTTATTTTTAATCATTTTCTAAGGAATAACATATTAATTACATAATTATTAATTATACATGGCAATTGATGCGTTTAATTATGGATTTACCTTGTTTCGCTTCCAGAATGTCTTCGACACCTGGTGAAGACTGGCAGAATCACCTGTCGGTGCTGGAATCAAATCGCTTCATGCTGGAGAATCAGGTCGACTGTGACGTCACTTTCGTCCTGCTGCCACCTGGCGGCGAATCCGTCAGCGTCGGCGCCCATAGATATCCGCTGATCTCGCGCAGTCCAGTGTTCTTTGCAATGTTCAGCGGCCCTCTGGCGAACAAAGCGGAAGAAATAAAAATTACGGACATCTCCCCCGCAACGTTCTGGCAGCTACTGAGGTAAGATAACATCATCATCATCATAATCATCATCTTTGACGTCATCATCTACATCTCATCATTGGCGTTTCACAGTGAGATTTTAGTTTTGCAAATAAATTTTAGTTTTAGTTTTATTTCATTTTAGAGCTGCTATTTTAGTTATCATTTAGTTTCCGTTTTGTAAATTACCTCAGTTTTAGTTTTAGTTAACTAAATTCAAATAATTTAGGTTTGTGCTTTATTTCATTAACTAATATAACATCAGTGTTTCATCTTGTTGTTACCATCATGCTAGATACATGTACTACGAAGAGGTTAAACTGACAGAGGAAATGGTGTTCCATGTTCTTTACGCCGCGAAAAAGTACATGGTGACGTCACTGTCGACGCTATGCATCGACTACCTGTCGACCACCCTGAGTCCGGAGAACGTCTGCGCCTACCTGGAGAACAGTTTCCTCTTCGACGAGGAGCAGGAGAGGAAGCTGAAGCGCAGCTGCTATGACGTCATCAAGCGCCACTCCCGCATCGTCTTCCACTCGGAGTCGTTCTACCAGTCGTCGAGGGAGACGCTGTGCCAGGTCCTCCGTCTCGACCGGCTCAACGTGCACGAGGTCGACGTCTTCCGGGCCGTCATGCACTGGGCGGAGCGGAAGTCGCGCGACCAGAACCTCCGGCCGACCCCGTCGAACATGCGGACGACGCTGGGCGAGGCGCTGTTCCTGCTCCACATACCGGTCATGCGGATCGACGAACTGACGAAGATCGTCCTGCCGACGAAGATCCTGTCGGCGGACGAGGAGAACGTCCTGTTCCGGTTCATGCTCGACAGGGAGACGGGGCCGCCGACGGACCAGGTCCCCTTCCCGCGCAACTGTCGCAACTTCGTCTCGACGCGCTGTGACGTCATCTTCGACGGATTCGTGCGTCACGTGACGTCGACGACGTCGTTCCAGGGCAATCCACAGCGGTCGCGCTGGTTCGTCACGTTCTACTGCGACCACAGCATCAAGATCCACGAGATCGGGTTCCTCGGGGCGATGCGGGGTCACGTGACTGTCACGCAGAACGGATTCCGGAAGCTGGAGATGTCGACGGAAACGGGCGCCCACAGCTATCACGTCGGCGACGACGTCCAACTGGACCCGGGCCCCTTCACCATCGCAACCGACCTCCCGTTCGCCTACACGGGCGAGTATTTCTCCAAGGGCATAGCCAGCTCCGTCCCGGCCATCCGGTCCGACAACGACCGCGTCAGCATCGCCGTTCGCGACTGCAGCGCCCTTTGCTTCGTCAGCTACGTCATATTCGCCCCCACCGACGAAATTTACTTCGTCGAAAACTATTACAACGAAGAGGATTCCGACAATTAATAATTAATTCGCCTTTAAAATTTAAATGGACCGCCGCACGAGACAGGAAACGACGCCATTTGGAAATTCATTTATTAATTTTTTTACTGCGCTATTTTAACTCTAAGCTCCCTACTCGCGATTTTGCTATGTACTTAGGTACGGAAACAGTGGTACTGATTATGGTAATTTTAGGTACGGAGAAAATGATAGTCTTATTAATTTGCAGGGCTGGCGATATATTAATTCTGTAACTTCAGCACGAAGACATTTTTGCTGAACATTTTTGACAGTTCTTAACCTTCGAAAAAGAAACTCCAAAGTGTTTGTTATTCAAAAAGTAGTGTAGAAGACATTGAATTTGTAAGCTCCAAGTTGTTTTATTTAAACCAGTTTCTCATGTCACTGCTACATTCATTCAGGGCTTATTTATTATATTAGTGATATATTTTAAGACAAAACATAGCTATAAACTTGTTTTAATTTTATTGTGTATGATACGAGGAAAGAGGAGCAAGCATGTTTTCAACTGACGCCACACAAATATCATCAGATAGCACTAACTAACCAAATACAGTACTAATGTGACAATCAATCAATCAGAAAACATAATTTATCACCATAATTTTAATACATTAAACTTCAGTCAATGGTCATTTAAGCGTGAAAATTATAATCAGAGGTTGAAATTGTGGCATTGTGGTGGAAAATTCCAAATTCCTTGGTTACAAAATCAATTGACAAAATCCACTGTTAAAACTTGCAGAAAATCCGAATAATTGACATACCCGAGTTTGGGAACGTTTGTATCGGTGCGTGTGTGTGGGGGGGTTGGGGGAGAAGGGAGCTAACTACTCTGGGCTCGTCTATGGTTAAGTGCTAACAGTAGTTAAGAGTACCAGAAAAGAGACTAGAGCAGTGGTTCATTCAAACAGTTTTAATTAATCAAATTGATCTTTCGAAAAGCAAAGATCAAGACAGAGAAAAAAGGACGGAAAACGAGAGCACGGGAACAACTCTGATGCCAAACGACAACGCTCCAGCGACCGGAAAATTACGATTACAAGTTACAAACACAAACGTATCGTCATTACGCGCACCATGGTGTCGTATATGAAAGAAGACTTGATAAGAACATTGAAACACAACATCAACACAGTGTCCCATCGAGCTAAAATTGCCAATTTCTAGAAGACTGGTTCCGAAACAACCTCGTAATTTTCCAAATCAAATTACAATTTCAAGAGCGTAATGCGAAAGAGACGAAAATGCCAAAAGGTTACAGACTTCGTGAAAGTATGAAAGACTATTAACTAAATCTGCAACACTGGTACCAATTCTTTTAATCTCACTTATATCGTAAGATGTGGAACTTTATAATAAATTTGAAACAACATGAATTATATAATAATAATAATAATGCACTTCTATAGCACCATTTCTAATACCCAAGGGTATCAATCGATGGTACTTCAAATCCATCTGCAAAAAAGAGGGAAACAGCACGACTCTAATTGGAAGAGTTGCGTTTTAAGCCTAAATCAGAAAATACTCAGTTTATTGGAAGATCTGACAACCAGAGGAAAAGAGTTCCAGATTTTTGGCCCAGAAATAGAAAAAGCTCTCTTATCAATTTCAGTGTTGGTTCTAGGTGCTAGATACCTAGTACCTAGTAGATTGAACAACATCTCCTTCTTTTAAATCAATTCCCAGTACCCTTTGAAACTGAAATATGATAACTGTGCACATCAATTCTTGTGATTTATCTAAATTTTCTAAAAGATGAAAAGGTGCTACAGAATATGCACACACACGTATACATACATATATAACCTATATGTATTATTATATGTATTATTATAATATGTATTATAAACATATGCACGTATCTATCAAAGGTTTTGTAATAAGACGCTCGGTTTAAATGAACATCAACTATTCAGAGACAACTGCAAGAAAAGAAACAGGAAAACACGTCCAAACAGCAATTGGTAAAAAGTGATTCAATTAATGCAACGTTCTAACAACAGTGTTCAACAAAGAATTGCTTTCAGACACTCATTTGCACTAGAACTACAGTGCATATACTCATAGTACACTCCCTGCACCCTTTTAAGCTTTCAATGCCATACTAGCCTCTAAGCCGACTAAAATAAATCCATTAAATATGATGAAGCAGATAAAATGTCTTGAATCGAATTAACAATCTATTTTAAAACAATGCATAATAATTAGCAGTGATCAATGCAAATACAGAACACAATGACTCGCTCAAGAACGACCTTTACCGGCCATTTATCTGTAACATAATGTAAACTGGACGCATAATTAGCGACGCCCGGTAAAGGGTTAATCGTAAAATTAACAATGCATGCCTTAATCTCAAATTCTCACACTCCGCAATGATTGCTATATAAAATTTAATATCCCATAATCTGTCTGTCTGTCTGTCTCTCTCTCTCTCACACTCACACACACACACACACACACACACACACAAGAAAAAGACCCAGAAGAGAAGCTGCATTATCAGTCAAAACCTATAGCAAATCTTCAGAACTATTATGCAATAGAACTCTATCAGAACATTATGTGATACATTTGGAAAAAAACGACTTTAGGTAGCAGGCAGATAGTAAAATCAAACAAAATAATGTGTCACTTAGTAACACAAAAATCATTAAGACGCAAAAAAACAAACTACTCACCCAAATAATGCTACAACACTCCCGCTTACTTACTAAAGTTCAAGTGTTTCGATAACAAGCGCTATAAAACTATGCAGCGGTGAGCGCATGCGAACGGACCAGATATATTTTTAAAAGAACATTAAATTGCATAATAAAAGAAATTCAAATACTTCAGGCATTGAAAAACAAAAATGCTAGGCAAAACAATGGCCATGATCATCGTAAACCACGCCGACTTTTATAATAAACACGTAGCTAACACCCCGAGGTCTAAAGCCACCTGAAAAAAACATTAAACTATCCGCATAAGATCAGTTGATTTGGAACAAAACAGAAGACCTTCAATATCCAGTTGGTTCTACTTCGATGATCATAAATAAGATCGATGGTCGATCAAAACACGAAATGATCGTGGTGGTTAATCTCTTTCTAGTTATCTCAAACAAATGCACATTTCGTGCTAAACTAGCGGCAGAAAATTTACAGCAAACATACAAAAAGAATCTAACTCAGAAACAACTAATCGCCCTTTCAGATAGAAATACACGAAGAAGAAAGGAAGTCTAATGCAAACATAGATGACTGACACCAACAATTAATACGTTTCTAGATAAATAAAAAAATGCCAAGACGACAAAACACCTCGTCATAAATATCTGTCAAACCGTTTTCCGTTTTATTTCACTCCATCAGAGGTAAGGACCATTCGATAGCGCGCGCGAACATTATCATGGATTTTTCCCGGAAACGGCAAAACTTTTCGGAAATTTCGCGCCGCACCCGTTGACCGTGACGACGTGGGCGCTTGAGCCGGTCAGGCGCGGGTTGGGGTCGAAGGACGACGAAGGAGGGGCCGCCGCTACGACGCTCTTCTGCAGGTCGTCCAGCGAACTTTCGAGCTCCTTTTCGAAATTTTTCGCATCAAGCAGGCCGGTCTTGCTCTTCGCCGTGCCGCCCTTCTGCGGCAACGACTTGTCGACGAGAGCCCGGTCCCTGGAACACGGAAGCCTGTGGCTGCTCGCCTGCTCTGGCTGCGGATCGGGTCTCTTCGCGGGAGAATTAGTCCACGGCGTCGGGCCCTGCGCGGCAGGAGGGTTTTCGCGGTAGACAGTCAGGTCGCCCGTGGCCGGCGGCTGGACGCGACCCGGTTCGCAGAGTGCTCGAAAGTTTCGTGGATTCCACAGTGCCATCTGGACGCGAGCCGAGAATCTGAGCCGTCTTGCCGTTAGCGGCCGTCTTCGGCGCGCCCGACGGCACGGCACAGGATTTAGCCGCCGGCAGCTGGGGGACCGTGTAGCGAGGCAGGACGGGCCCGCTCTCCACCCGGTCGATCCCTCCGACGATCGCCTGGTCTAAGGCCGCGCCGGCGTTCGAAACAGAACCGCTGTCCTTCGCCCTCGAAGGCGCCGCCGGACCCTTCTCCGCGCCGAGCTCGTCCTGCCGCTGGCGCTCGAAGCACGACTGGCACAGGTACGACGTCGAGGCGCTCGCCAGGCCGTCGCAGTTGGCGTTGACGCACAGCACCTGGACCCAGCTGGAGGAGTCCTTCACGTTCGCGGCGAACGCTCTCTGCTCGCTCTCGAACTTCTCCAGCGCCGTCTTCAGGTAGTTCTTGACCATGTCCTCCTGGAAGGCCTGGCGCCTGTGCTGCAGGCGGGCGCACAGGACGTGGTCGTGGTCGCGGTCGGCGCTGCCCCCCGCCGCCCTCTTCGCCTGCTTTCCGTTCTGCTCCGACTTCGCCTTCGGCGACGTGTCCGCGGAGGACGTCTTTCCGCTCTGTCCGATGTTCTTGATTCGGTTGCGGAAACTCCGGCCGAGACTCCCGAACGACCTGACCATGTTCTGCATCGTCCTCGGCAGGACCTTCGGCTTCGCCGGTGTTGGCCTCGCCTTCGGCCGTGTCCTTATTTGCCGATTTCTCCGGAGGTCCGCTGCTCGGTTGCTTCTCTGCCCTCGCGACGACGAAACCGTTGTCGTCGGACTCCAGCGAAGGCGTACGGACTAGATCGCCGCAACTTCCCGCCTTCGCTCGGCCGTTGACCTGCTTACCGTCGCCGGTCGCTGCTCGGGACGGAAGTGGAATGGTCTCCAGGTTCAGGTACTGCCTCAGCAATTCAAGACCCTCTTCTTCTGTCAAATCTGCACAAGAACTACTCTCCCAGGAGTAATCCAGCCCAGGATCGACTGAAAAATGGATTGGCAAGAGACGAAAATCTGGATCTACAACTGGGATGGCAGCTAAACAAGCAAAAAACAACATAAAATATATACATAAACAATAAATATTTACATAAACAATAAATATATACATAAACAATAAATATATTTATTTATTTATTTATACACACAGTATATTAGTGTAAAGCTACACCAATGACATCAGTCAGAATAGACCAGATCTAACAATATTTTAGAAAGGCCAGTATTTAAGCCATACTAACACCATGAGGCCTTCCTCATCATCATATACAAATACAAGCTTAAATTGGTGTTTGTTTCAAAACTGTGGCCTTATATTTGCAGTCGAGTTAACAGAATCCGCATACATCACCATGACGACAACTGCCTTGACAACATCAACAATGCACAACTACAATTTACAATGTGCCCGGTAAAATGCACTCATTACTTTACAAGCTGGATGGTAATTGCTGCTTCCTGCAATCCAACTGCCGCATAAAAGCTTCAAAGTGCGGGGTGGCGCAAAAAAAACCGGACTATATTACACGCAAACCTAAATGTGACTAGTCCGGTTTTTTTTGCGCCACCCCTTTTTAAAGCTTTCGAAGAGCGAAAAACCAGACAATACCGAAATGAGAAACTCAAAACCGCTCACAAACAAGAGGAGGGGAATGGTTATCATTGACGGACTGCTCCATGGGAACGATGGCGGAAAAATGCGCCGCGTCGTACGTGAGAAGAAGCGGCGTCTTGTAGCAGTCCGCGGCGTCGCACTCCAGCGGAAGATATATTCCACCGAAGGAGATCGGAGCCAGCGCGTCTCCGTTCGAATCTTTTAAAATCGTGTCTGCGACGATTACAATCGGACGACAAAGAACGTGAGCAAGAACGAAGACATGAAGCTCTTCTAAACTCGTAGAAGATTTCCGCCTCACCTTCCGAGTCCTTCGAGTCGTTGCTGAAAGAGAAAGCAACAGCCGAAGGTAGTGTCTACTGACCAGAAATCTGTGCAATACATATACAAAAAAAGACTCTACTTAATATACAGGTCTTTGGTCACAAAAGCTATACAAAATAGTATGACAAGAAACAAAGATGCCTCCTATCAGCAACTTTGCTAGACAGAAGAACAAAACATTTTATCATTGTCGTTTTATCGTTATCGGAATCATTGTCAAACAGTGACTTCCATCAGAATAACACGGATTAAACCACAGACACATGGTATTACCATGCAGTCGAGCCGTTTTTCCGCGGTTGCGGAGAAGCCAGCTTTAAAAGGTTTTCCCATTCCTGTGTCCATTCCTCTTCGCTGTAGATCAAGCCAGACTGCAAGCAATAAACAACATGAAAGGAAGTGAATGACTCAACAGCATTGATTAAACACAGTAGGGTGGGGTGCTTATTGACAGTTGAATACTCAAAACCACAGCCAGAAAAAACACTGCCTCTTCACCAACCCCAGCCCCTTAATTCAATCAATCAATCAATCAATCAATCAATTTATTTCTCAAGGAAGATTAAACGTTTAATTATTACCCATAATAATTCTTCAATTCAATAACTTTTCATAATTAATTATAAAATGTATACTATATTATAATGACAGCACAGTGCATGGCTCTGATCACGAAATTCAGCGGATTAAATTGAAAACCTGTTTGTTGATTTTGTTCTGGTGCCATCTCCATCGTCGTTGGAAGGCACCCTTGGCCGAACTCTCGTTCAGCGTATGGCACAGCGCCTTCCGCAGCGTCAGCCGACGGTCGTGAAAACCCCAAATGCCTAAACACAGCATAATGTAATACATGGTTTTGAGATTTTAGGTTTTTGACATCCTTACCAAATCCTTGAAATTCCTAGAAATACTTGGTAAGGTATAAGCCACAACGTGTATCACATGTCATCCTTCAGATATTGGATTTGTCATAATAAGAAAAATAATAATTAGTAGTAGTAGTAGTAGTAGTAGTAGTAGTAGTAGTAGTAGTAGTAGTAGTAGTCATAGTAGTAGTAGCAATAGTAGTACATGGCTGGTATTAGTAGTATTACTTGGCTAGTAATGCATGTTAAGCAATTAAAAAAGCAAAGAATCGTAAGGTGTGGAGCAATTAAGGGCCAACAACTTACCAAAGATCTCTACGCAGTGGCTAGGGTCAGATTCGAACCCGCTACCCTTCGGTTGTGTTGCAAAAGTCCTACCACTACTCCACCGCACACCAAAAAAAGTTGACAGATACGATAAATTTAAGAACTCTGTGCTTGTAGGAAACAGTTCCGTACAAGCAAAACATCCCAGCGGCAAACTAACCCAGAGACGCGGCATGAAGAAGGCAGTTGCCATCACCAGTTGTTGCCAGCGGCAGCAGACGCTGACAGGCACCAATATCCGCCCACCAGTTCAGACGACCTGCATTTCAAAAAGTCAGATGACAAATACAACAAGAATTCAAAAACTAAACTGTGTTCTAGTAATCCATCCTCCATACATCCATACATCCATCTATCTGCACCATCCATCCATCCATCCATCCATCCAATCCATCCAATCCATCTATCCATCCATTTCCGGCTTGACCTGGCTATAATTCAATTTCGATTTGGTGTGCCATCGGCTGATGCCCTAGGCATTATGATAGTGGCGCTATAGAAGCTGGTTGACTGACTGATTGATTGATTGATCAATCCATCCATTCACACATACATACATACATCCAACTATACATACCATCTATCCATCCATCCATTCATACAAACATACGACCTGTATACATATACGACCTGTATACATATATGCTTCCAAACTGCTAACTCTACACCAATCAATCAGTTACACTAATCAATCAATTGGTCAATAGATGAAGAATGAAATATTCACAGTCAGAAGACAGATCCATAGCAATTTATGTTTGAAGGTTCATAAGTCGTTCCAAGACTGGTTGGTCTCGGTTATGCAGTGGAAACGAGACAGGTCTTAAGGTATAAGACCTGAAGGTAAAGAGACATGGACAGGCACCCACAAGACTGCAAGATGCACAGCTCTTTTTCCAACAATCATATAATAATAATAGCAAATCAATTATTAATAATTAAGACTAAATTACACTACAAATTAGCTGGCTCACCAGCTTGTTCAAGGGAGATAAGAGTCGACGTTTCGATGAGGTCTTTGTGAAGAAACGCTTGGAAATCGGCCGGGTAGTGGTTGATGTCAGGCAGGATGAAGGTGCAGTTGAGGGTGTCGATGATCACCTGGTCCTTCTGGCAATCGCTGGAACCGACACCTGCGCTCTCCTTAATGCCGGTGAGCACCAGGTCATGCACGATGCTCATGATGTGCACGTTGTTCGACGTATTCGACATTCCTCGCTTGAGCCGTACACCTAAAGCTGAAGATAAGAGCGCACCCATTAAGTGAAAGAAAAGAGCGCACCCATTAAGTGAAAGAAAAGAGAGCACCCTCAAGTAAAGCAAAACTTTTGAACCGATGCCAAACACCTGAGGACGATCACCGATAATGAAGTGCTTTGCACCAAAATACCCCAAGACAACTTAGATCAAGATCCAGGCAAAACCTTTACTGATGAATGAGTAACTATGATACACAACAAACTCAGATAATCACTATTATGGCATGGTCATTGGTGCATGTTAAGTCACTCACAAACGTGACCCGTCAAATGTGCGACCGACATTTGTGCGTTGACATTTGTACTATGTTCATTGATATAATACGCGCTTTTGTCAGTCGCGCATTTGTCGCGCGCAAATGTCGGGGTACCCTCACAAAGTGAACAATAGTAAGAGTGGAGAAACTCAGGGGTGAACAACTTTCTCAACATTGCTACACAGTGGAAAGGGTGAGATTTGAACTTGTTACCCTCTGGTTGGGTGGCAAGAATAATACCACTGCTCCACTGCACCCCACTAGACATCTAATCATTAAAATCACAAAGCAATCGAAATCAAAGACATAATAATTCAAAGACCTGTAGGAAATATCTAAACTTCATTCTTAAATTTGCATTTTTTTTATAATAACACAGAGCACTCAATTGAAATAGTTAAATTAAAGCATAAGAAACAAAAAGGTGTTGTGCCAAATTTGAGCGGAAATTCTCAAAATACTTTTCTATTTGGATATGTTAACCCCTTAACCATGTATTTAACTGTAACTCAATGTAAAATGGACGGATATATCCGGGATCCCCAGTTAAGGGGTTAATGCTGAGGCTTGCTTCTGTCCTACAGCTCAGAGACATTTTTGGCTGAATGTCTGACAGAATTGACAAAAATTCTTTCCACTATTCTGGCATGCGGGTCTTCAAACCTGTCTCCAACTTTCTGTATCCGGCATCAATATTTTGGACAGAATAGCAAATGCGACATTCATCGCACGGATATTACTCAAAACACTTACGTACGGCATAAAAATAGACTCACCCGATGATCCAGAGCCCAACATGGCTGACTTTTCAAGACCGTCAACTCGACCGTTCTTCTCCTGTTCTTTAGTTTCTGGGCAAAAATCTCCATTAAACGCCGCCGTAGAGGGACGGGACGGACTAGAGACAACAGGCAAAGGGTCTGGTTCGTTTGACCCAAGCCTCAACTTCTGTCGGCACTGGTAGGTTTTCACAGCCTGAACCACGTTCCAACCATGCTCTGGAAAGAAAAAAAAACCAGCTATAGAAGAAAGCTGAACCATGACAAAGCTTGTAGTTCATTCTGATTCAGCCACGGATCGAGAAAAGAATTCATAACTGACAAGCAGATAAATAATCTGCACTCAAAATTCACTCCACTTATCAGTAAGTTGCAAATATTATGATCTTGAAACAAAACTAAATATATATATATATATAGTTTATTTTATTTATTTTATTTATTTTTAAAAATTTTAAAAAATCTCCTGTCTTTAATATCTACATAAAATATTTTACCTTAGATCTGAAATCCAGCTAAGTACAGGTATAAACTGATGAGATTTTTACAGGTCAAAACCACAAAAAAATCATGACCAAATGACCAATCGTATTGATTGGCAGGTGAATATGACAACTGACCTTCAAGAAGACTCACAGCCACCTGTTGAGTGGTTCCCGTTTCCGAGATGAAATGTGAAATACTAGAACTACGGTTCATTTGTGCTTTCTTTTAAACAAACCAAAACAACTTATAAACAATCAGATAATATATTCAGCACACACATACACACACGCATATATATATATATATATATATATATTTATTTATTTATTTATACATATTATAGCTCAAATTTAGTACTGTGCATTAAGTGGCCGTTCATTAACAGTCATGTATGGGCTACATAAATTCTGCATACAGACAAAGGTTTTAAATAAAAGTACAACACAGCAAGTGAATAGTTATTGCTACATAGTTTGACTCTATGTAGCTATTTTTTAATTCGAAGCAAAATGCTGCATCAGCATGCAACACAATTTTCCTCACTATGCAAAATATCATTGGAAGACAAACAATGGTGTACTTCTATTTCCTTTTCCATGTCATATTAAACAGGATTAATAGCTTAACTATTAATAACTAAACAAACCGACCCAACTGTTTCAGTACCAGTTATGATAGCAGTCATCATCATGCTAGTAAATCTACCTGCAATAATCATATCACTCAGCAGTTAGCTTCGTGCTAGCACGACTAACTGAATTCAGAAGCAATAATCAGTAGCAGTTCTCACGCTAAAACCGAAATAGCAGCAATAATAAGTAGTATTTATGCTAATGATCCCAGACTAGACACAATTAAGTCTGTGATTTTTGCAAGCGTCGACGTTCAATCGACGCATCGCACCGAGCAAACTAATCGGAGTTTTACCCGAAAATTCTCGATAAATCGACAGATCGATGGCTTCGTCGTCAAACGACTGGAGAATTAAATTCCATTTAATTATTAAACAGAAATAAATGTTCGTCTTTCGAAGCCGGTCAAACGATCTGGCAGATCTGCTCAGCACCACCGGACGCCATCTTAATGGCAAAACAACAACAGACATAACGTCAAATAGACGGCTCAGCGCTGAGTAACTGCGTTAGTCGACCGATCGTCATCAACGTGCCACGTATTTAGTGCCTCGGTTTCACGTTCGATAGAGCGGCAGACCTGGCGTGACATGACTTATTGGATTTGACAATGGAGGCTCACAATTCAAATCAAGGAGCGGCCATCGAAGACAGATTTATGACAGAAAAATGGTTCTTTTATACTGCCTGTCCTTTTCGTATCACACCGCTTTGTTAATCCCTAGCTGTAAACTCGATAACCTAGGCCAGGCCAGGAGTCTGTAAGACGTCTTACAGACTCCCTGCCTAGGTCTATGCTTTTGAAATTATTCCTTGGGCTTGTAACTTTTATTTATCTCGGAGTCGTGATCTAATACTAATAATTAGACTATTTCATTTATTTTAAGAAATTCTCCGACAAAATCCAAATTTTCCTCTTGTTCCTTCTTCAATGCTTTAATCTTTGCAAGAATACTCAATAATATCATTCTCAATTTCGATATACAGTGTTCGAAATAGAACACACCCAGCCATTTCAATGATTTCAACGCACTAACGCCATAGACTGTTCGAGAACGAGACATATCAACTATAAATGAAAGTCCTTCGAATATCTTGTGGAATGGCTAGTAGGGCGATCGAGGGAAGAGCAACGTATTGAGATAACTGATTCATTTTACAACAGGTTTGATAGATATCGAAAACAAGTTTTATCATTAATTCGCTGTGTGAGAGTGCATGGCAATTGAAGGCCTGTTGAATAGAGGGCGTACAGGTCTTAAATTATTAAAAATCTAATCTATTTTAAGAAATTCTCCGATAAAATCCACATTTTCCTCTTGTTCCTTCTTCAATGCTTTAATCTTTGCAATAATAATCAATAATATCATTCTCAATTTCGATCTACAGTGTTCGAAATAGAACACACCTAGCCATTTCATACTAACACACTACGGCCATTGACTATACGAGAACGAGGCACATCAACTAAATGAAAGTCCTGCCGAATATCTTGTGGAAATGGCTAATAGGGGATGATGGATGGACCGTTTTGAATGCAGAAGACGCTGGCCTATATTTGGAATAGCGATTGATATCGATGCACTAAACTTGCCTAGTCGAAGGAGAGATTTTCTACAAAGTTACGCTAATATAGTAAGGTTTTAGTTCTCATGATCAGCCTAATATAGGCCTAGTCTAAAACAACACTTTAGGATAATTTTGTCAGGATAAACTTAGTATGGGTATCAGTTAATTGACAACCGGTTCGCCGACACAGACATTAGTCATCTGGCGAATAACAATGAAAGTTTGCTGTAGTTCTAAAAATACTGTACCTATATTCAGATTTGGCTTAGGCCTAAAACGTAGGCCTATACTTATCTTGCATTTTCACGATACTATGATACTGGCGTCTGCGGTTTAGAGAGGTGTGTTTAGAGAGACAGACAGACAGACAGACCAAGACAGAGATGGGATAGCATTGTAGCAATGAAGCTATTTCAGAATTTCAATCGGTTTTGTTTGATGAACTAGCTTTTTGCAGGTTTGTTTCATTTTCAGCGAATAGTCTCGAAGCCAGTGCATCTCAAAAGTAAAACCACATCCGGTGTGAAATAAATGGATTTATATAGCCTAGTGTTGTTTTGAAAGGGCACCACACTACACCTGATTATTCTAGTGTTGTTTAATAGGGCCTATATATTATAGATTATATATATATATATATATATATATATATATATATATATATATATATATATATATATATATGTTCCTGCATGATCAGGATTCAGGCACGCATCGTGAGTTTCTTGCGCCCTATAAATACAAGCCGCTCTATGGCTGCCCCCTCCCCATTAAAATTGGCGCATTTATAGTCCTTACACAATAATATTTCTAAACAGCGTGTTGCATCATTGGTTTGACTCCCTTTGCCTTTTAAATATCGACCGATCGATATATATATATATATATATATATATATATATATATATATATATATATATATATATATAGAGAGAGAGAGAGAGAGAGAGAGAGAGAGAGAGAGTCGGAAGATTGGCTCTTACCTGCGCCATGAAAAGGACGTCACATGATCTTAGTCAAGTTTTCTAGCTTCCGGGTAAAGCATCAACGTCGCCACGGGAGCAAATGGGAGAACTGCCCCCCAACCTGCCCCAGACCACCTACCAGATTCGCGCAAATCCGGTGAGAAAGTTTTCCGGTGAATCTGACACGTTTGCCCCAACCAAAAACTCCTGGCGACGCCACTGGGTAAAAGTTCCGCCGATTGGTTCTGATGAGTTGGGCAATTTCTGCGAAAATAACGCGTTCAGATTTTAGACATTTTTGCACAAGTAAAATTAAACGTCTACATTGACCTTAACCCTTAAGGATGGCCCCCAAAAGCCTGGCGATTTTTTCAACTCATTAGTTGAATGGAGCACCTCTGATTTCTATAGCCTACGCGATTTTTGAGAAACGATTTCTCTCTATATAAACCTTTTCCGCCGAGGGCCAAATTTAACATTCTGAGTACTCGCGGGCCAGAATTTCTGAAAATGCATGTTTTATATAAAATATATTGTATATAACCATAATATTTATATAAATCAGCAAATCAAGCAAAATTAACTTTAATAAATGCTATAATGAACTACCGGTAATGCTTCATAAAACACCAGTTTTTTACTTACTACCTTCTATAACACAAAAGAATTCCTCAGTCTGCACAATCTAATTCTGCCCGCACATAAACTAAGAGCTGTGCAGTATCGGTTATCTGTTTTACTGAAAAATATGTGCACCTAGCTAATCTGCCAATCAACTGCTCAGTAACGTTTTGTCATCAACTCGGCGTTGAATTGTCATTCTTGACAAAAATTAAAGACTGGCGTCAAATTCCAGTGCAGATTGACAATCTCTAACAAAATCTCCGTCTGCGAAAGGCCGTGATGACCTTGCAATTAGCTGGCCCTTCGCAGCTGGCCCGTGTAAAAGATTTTTATTCTTGCGACTTCCTTGTGAAAAAACTCTTTTCGGAGTCTTCTTTAACAGTTCAATTTTCTGTTCCCGCAACTTGCAGTTCATCATAAGCAACGGCATGTTTCGTTTCGTGGTGTCATGGTTATAACTTTCTCTGATTTTCTATAAAGTCCATAAAATACAGACGTGTCCATTTTGAAAAACGTTTTTAAAGATATTCTAGACTTCTGCAGAGACAATTTATATAAAACGTTATATGTATATTATATAGGTATATATAGTCCAACATATATATAGGTATATATATATACCAAAATATAGTTTTCTGTTATATAACAAACCCTTTGGCGGGCCGGTTTTCTGTGTTGCTCTAACAAATAACGGGCCGGCTGCCACAAGTGGTTATGCATATGATTATATATAAAATATATGTATAATATTATATATATATATATATATATATATATATATATATATATATAACAAATAACAATATATATAATATAATATATATAATTATAATATATAATAATAATATATAACAAATAACAAATAACAATATATATATATATATATATATATATATAATTATATATATATATATCCTATATCCATCCACTACGTCTGTCTGTTTCATTCGCCTCCTCCTTCTTCCGCTCATCTTCACTCGATTATATTGGCGGGTTCACAGCAGGGCATTAGATCATCAGCCGGTGATTGACAAACGAATGGGCGGAGTTTGACGTCGTCCGCTGCCGAAGGCGGATGCTCCTGCCGTTGGCGCGCCATAGATCACTGCGGCGCCTGCAGCCTTGCGGCCCGTCTATAAGCCACGCCCTCCCCTCGTTGCCCTTAGCTCCGCCCCTAGACACGCACCAGCCTGCCTCCCTCTCGGTCGGCTCTCTCAGCCGGAAAAGAATTTACAACCGCAAGATCGGAAGATACAGCGTAGACATGACAATAACTCTTCGATACTCGGGCGGGATTCAACCGGCCGAAGGACTGACCATCGGCGCCGTGGGTCATCGATCGACCCGTTGACCATAAACTGGTCCGAATTCGAAGCTCGAATGTCTCGAATAGGTGACGTTCTGAACTTGACGCAGGAAATTAACAAACCCTCGGAATTCGAAAGACTAAAGAACAAGAGTTGAAACCGTTACAGGAAGCGGAACTTCAGGCGACTCGCTAAAGAAGAGGACGATGACGACGACGGAATACGTGAAGGAAGCGAGAAAATCGAGTAAGCTTAAGATTTCGATTCGCCTATATAGGCCTATAGGCTAACGGAGCGGCTATCTTATCTATCTAGACGCTATCCATTATAGACACAGATAGCCTCGGTTAAGATAGAGCGCTGGGTTCCGTTATTTTGATCGGCGCATAGACTTCGGGAGACATTCTGTCGCCGAATGAGTCTGGTATTTTTCTTCCATAGATCATGAACCTTAGCGATGTAAGCGATGTACTAGCATAGGCTGTGAGAGGCGATACAGTCAGGACTTTACTGCTAGAACAGGGAGATAGAGATAGAAAGACAAACAGACAGACAGACAGACAGATTGACTGAGAACAGGGTCTGACTGAAGCAAATAGAAACTAAAGAGCTGCATATATAGAATGTATGCACGTTGACTGTTTGTCTGTGTCTCTGTGAGTTTGTCTGACTGTCAGTGTGCCTGTCTGCATGTTAGGGAGAAGCAAGAGTGTATATATATATATATATATATATATATATATATATATATATATATATATATATATATATAGGCTTAGATACAGAGACACATAAAGGAAATAGATAGACACACAGCGTATAATTTAACAGGGACAGAGAGAGACGAAGACGCATGGAAAAGGGAGAGAGAGAGAGAGAGAGAGAGAGAGAGAGAGAGAGAGAGAGAGAGAGAGAGAGAGAGAGAGAGAGAGAGAGAGGGAGGGAGAGAAAGAAAGAAGAGACAACAGAAATCGTGCATTGACTGACGTCCTATAACCAGGCAACCCTGCAGCCTATCATACGACAGTCGGTCTGTCATTGAAACCACTTGGAGACAGCGCATTGGTAAAACGAGACCGGGTCAGAGTTCAAAACCCTCCGATGTATATATATATATATATATATATATATATATATATATATATATATATATATATATATATATATATCATGGCTTAGAAGACACCTGGAACGCAACCCTAGACTTCAAGCTAATAGTCAAGTCGGGTCACGTGCCATCGAAGTCGCCCGAATACGAGACACGTGACCAGACTCCCCATTCGCTAGTGTTGCCACTACAATACGATGTCTACTAGTTTCTGATAAATGTAAGTTCTAAGAAACTGCTCTCGTGACAACCGTCACGATCATGATTGTGACAGTAACTCTATATATATATATATATATATATATATATATATATATATATATATATTCAAGTATTCCCATTATTTATACTTAGATCAAAACAGCAGATAAATGTCCTTCTTTCTGCGCATTGACTTATAAGTCTGAGCTCTTCTTTCCAAATTCCACTCTCATTATTTAATCTGCGCTCTGTGACCGACCGCCCCCCCTCCGCATTCGCTGTTTGTCGCCCACCACCTCTTAATCGCTCGGCGTCCTTTCCCTTATCTATTTTGCTTTGGCTCCTTCATCGCCAACACTTAACCCTTTCGGAACAGTCCCATTTAAGCTTAACCCTTGGGTCCTCGCGTGGTTTATAGACGTATAACGCAGATCCAGACAGGGTCTCCTCTGTCAAAGTAAACGATCTGACACAGACAGATATACAGACAGACAGACAGACAGACAGACAGACAGACAGACAGACAGACAGACAGACAGACAGGCAGGCAGACAGGCAGGCAGGCAGGCAGGCAGAGATGTATGAGTGAGTTTAAAGCTCGAGAGATACCAACGGACGATTTAGAGGGAGCTCTTTCTTTTATAAATAAAATATAATTTAATTAAAAATTATTGAATATGGCAGAATTTAATTAATGAATGGCGGTCTGTGGAGACACTCATAATAAAAATGAATAACGACTAACGGTACTAAAATATGCATGGATAGAATTCAACAATGCATTGTAATCCGCATATGAAGTACACATATGAAGTACTACTACTACTACTACTACTACTACTACTACTACTACTACTACTACTACTACTACTACTACTACTACTACTACTACTACTACTAACTACTAACTAACAACTACTACTACTACTACTACTACTACTACTACTACTACTACTACTACTACTACCACTACTACTACTACTACTACTAATACTAATAATAATTAATACTACTACTACTACTACTACTACTACTACTACTACTACTACTAATACTAATAATAATAATAATAATAATAATAATAATAATAATAATAATAATAAATAATAATAATAATAATAATAATAATAATAATAAATAAAACTGCTGCTGTTTGCCGCTACTGCTACTGCTGCTATTACACTACCGCTGATACTAATATACTGATACTACAAATAGTGCTAGTACTACTCATAGCAATATGAATAGACCTAGTAAGAATAATTGTTAAAAACAAAATGCTATCATTTTCAATGGCATTCGTCTGATGTATTCTTAATAATAATTAAGCTGCAGTCTAAATGTTTTCAACGCTAAGATTAACAAGACATCGGTCAATATTGTTTCGAACCGATCCGTAAAAATGCCGGACACGTACAATAATAATATTGCGCCCCTGCGTTTTCATAGACCGGTGGCGATAGCCCCAAACCTTAGTATGGGAGAACGCCATTTTACGAATCTATAAAGCCATTTTCTATGACAGTAACACTACTCAAAATTTGGACATTGTGAGGAAGGTTAACCCTCCTAGCCACCCCTGCACTCCCCACGGCCAAAAGTCCATGGAGGGCGCCACAAGCCAAATATTGGGTGGGCCAACACGGCCTGTTTGAAATTGGACAAAGCAAGGATTAGAGCTGCAGTAGGCTATAGATATGCAAAAATCAGAAGAGTGATGAAACGAATTAAAACCACATATTCTTGTGTCCCCATCTTTGCTGTGTCAAACCGTACTAGAATTGTCAATATATTCTGTCTCAATTTTGTTCTAGAGCTTTCGAAATGCCACGAAAAATAATGAGCCATTTGAAACGACACTATACAAAGTCTTTCAGAAATATATTCTCTGTCAGGTGTTATAGACCACAAAAATATTATAAAATTGATACCCTGTTTGAAATTGGACAATGCTAGTGCTACAGTAGGCTATAGATATGCTAAAATTCAGAAGAGTGATGAAACGAATTAAAAGAAAAGTCACTGTCGGTAACACCAACAGCGTTTAGATTTAGTGTCATTACGTGACAATACAGTAGAGCTTCGTTATAGCGTACTTGGCGAGACTAAAATTTAGTACGTTATATTAA
>CM030846.1:1794274-1801774 GCA_018105865.1 Metaphire vulgaris
TATGTCCGACCTCGTGATGAAAGCGAGGCAGCGCATCTACCACGTCGACTGCTTCCGGTGCGCCGTCTGTCGACGCAGACTGGTTCCCGGCGACGAGTACGCCGTCGTCGACGACCACGACGTCCTCTTCTGTCGCCATGACTACGACGCGCTGGAACCCTGCTTGGGCGGACGTCCGAACGGAACGCCCTCCCCCTCTCCGTCCTCACCTCCGCGTTCAACCCCCGGGGCTCATGGAGGAGGAGGAGGAGGAGGAGGAGGAGGAGGTGGTGGTGGAGGGCTTCTCAACTCAGGCACACGATTGTTGGATGACAGCGTCTTTGAAAACTCAAGCGAACCGAGAATTTCAACAAAAAACGGTAATAAGTAAATAATAATATATATATATATATATATATATATATATATGTATATATATATATATACTATATATATAGAATATTTTGGAATTGATGATTGCTTTTATAAAAATTTTGGAATTGATTATTGCATCAAAAATACATAGGTATATACTATTATATATATATATATATATATATATATATATATATATATATATATATATATATATATATATATATATATATATATATAACTGGTATATATATGTGTGTATATATACTGTATATATAGGCTTATCGCCATTATAGAAATCGAATTACTAAATTACTATAGCGCCTTCGTTTTTACGGCATCGGTTGATTGATGGCGGCTGCCCGCCTTTCCCTCCCCCGTTTCCTCCCAAGCGATGTACTGATTTGAGGCTGGGGGGTGGTCAACTGGGACGAGTGCATGAGGCAGAAATGACCGAAAAGTTTCTGGCGGTATATCAAGATATGAACCGCCGATATCTTAACCTGCAGGCCGTCGCTCTAGCCACTCTGCCATCGAGAATGACACGGAGAGACCATCGACCGATACCATGATGGCATTACAGAAATGGCGCTATAGAAGTCGAACGATGCAGCAGTCTCTTTGAATCCTTGTTATTTTTCCTCAATTCAGAGCCCAGCGAACTCAGCTGTTCCAACAGCTGCAGCAGCAGCAGCGGAGCAGGGAGGAGGAGGAGGAGGAGGCTGTGGGGTGAGCATTGGGGCTTTGACATCGAGATTGACCTCTGACCCAGCAGCAGCGACGACGACGACGACGACGACGACGACGACCAAGAAGACCGGAAGTGGATCGGCGGCCAAGTCCGCTTCCGGCGGAAGCTCGGGATCTTCACACGGATCCGGCGGCGGCGGCGGCGGGGGACGGAAGACCGGAAGCGGGGCCGGCGGGGGGGACCAGCGGACGACCCGGGTCCGGACGGTCCTGAACGAGAAGCAGCTGCACACGCTGCGGACCTGCTACGCGGCCAACCCCCGTCCCGACGCCCTGATGAAGGACCAACTGGTGGAGATGACCGGTCTCAGCGCCCGCGTCATCCGCGTCTGGTTCCAGAACAAACGCTGCAAGGACAAGAAGAGAACCATTCTCATCAAACAGATCCACCAACAGCAACACGAAAAGGTGACGTCACACCGACGATATTATATTATTATAGTTTTGCAAATGATTTTGGTTGTTATTTCTATTTCGTTTTAGAGCTGCTAATTTAGTTTTGATATAGTTTTCGTTTTGTGAATGATTTTAGTTTTTATCTAGTTTCCGTTTTGTGCGTAATTTTAGTTTTAATTAACAAAAATTAAATAATTTAGTTTTATTTCGTTAACTAATATAAGTTGGCGAGAATTCGTCCATCACCAACAAGTTTAGAACTTAGATGACTCTTGATACTGAGATGGACATTGCCCAATTTTTGAGGGGTTACCATAGGGAAGAGGGAGGGTCTCTGATTGAGCCCACTTTTTCATAGAGGAGGCGTTCTAGGATTTGATGAGGGTCTGCTGGGGTTTTAATCACGAGGGGGCCAACCATTTGTTGTTTAATGTATGTAGCATTAAGTATGGGTCCCAACAGGAGGGCACGGGTTTAATTTGCTTTTTACTGAGTCGGCCTTTTAAATGGGGTAAACCAACAACCCCTCAAATCAAACATTGTAACATTTCGTCGCATTGCTTGCAGTATCGTTGTCATGGTAACTTAGATGACTCTTGATACTGAGATATTGAAGGGTCTCTGATCCTAGATGGCGTTCATGTGATGTATTTTTCGGGGAAGAGACGAACGGACGGGTGAGGGGAGAGACGATTTAATTTGCTTTTTACGACTTTTAAATGAATCCGCTTTATACGATGGCGCTTTGTGTTTCAATCAACGTATATGCAAAGTGGTTTTGTTAGCCACAGACAAGTGGATGTGAACTATTTAGACTTAACTCACAACACAATTGCCTTGTAACAGGAATCCCGACACGAAGCAAAGCCATACATACATACATACATACATAAATGCATACATACATACATACAGAGAAGACAGACAGAGAAGACAGACAGAGAAGACAGACAGAGAAGACAGACAGAGAAGACAGACAGACAGATATCCAGACATACATACATACATACATACATACATACATACATACATACATACATACATACATACATACAGACAGACAGTCAGATTCAGACAGACAGAGAAGACAGACAGACTGATAGACAGACAGAGAAGACAGACAGACATATATACATACAGACAGAGAAGACAGATAGATAGTCAGAAAGACAGACATATATGCATACAGACAGATATGTTATATGTTCTGAAGACTGAGATAGGTGTCCGGTGTCCTGTCGGGTAATTGTAAAACAGTCGGACGGTGAGATAATGATACGCCTGATTAGCGGATGCCATCCAATCGTCTCTATCTTCTGCCGCAGTTGAGTAGAAAATGCGCTAAATCATGCAATCGCCGTCTCTTCTTTCGTTCAAATCTCGCACAGATCGGATCCGAACGTTTTGCTTCTAATTAGCGGCAACTTCTCCTCCTCCAAGTAATACGAGAGGAACTTAGCCTCCAATAATACGCCTCCAAGGGTCTCCAATCAATCCACCACCACCCCCGCCCCCATAGCCCCGTATCCCATCCGAACCTCAAAATCCCTCATCGGTGTCCCTCTTCCTACATTCCTATATATATATCCCATACCTTCACTGCAGCTCCCCACTAAACGATCTAACCCTTTGAATGCAAGATATTTGTACCTTTACATCAGCATTTCTTATTAAAATTTCCACACATCAATCTGTATGTGTGTCTATCTATACTGTATCTATTATCTATCTATATATCTCCTTTCATCTATCTATCTGCGTCCATCTATCTATCTATCTGTCTGTCTGTCTGTCTGTCTGTCTGTCTGTCTGTCTGTCTGTCTGTCTGTCTGTCTGTCTGTCTGTCTGTCTGTCTGTCTGTCTGTCTGTCTGTCTGTCTGTCTGTCTGTCTGTCTGTCTGTCTGTGTGCGTGTGTGGGCGTGTATGTGCGTCGGAATCATTGGCTGATGCCGAAGGTGTCAACAGATGCTTCGGAGATTCGGTTTGACGTCGGAGGTTAGAGGTCACGTGGCGAAGAAGTGGAGGGGAGAGAAAAAGGGCTAAGCTTCAGTTGAGTTTCCACGCCTAAATAAAGGGTCGCTCTGAGCGGAGGACAGACGAGGAAGGACACACAGACAAACAGACAGACGGACAGACAGTAGGGGCAGACAGCGTATATACGGATCCTTGTTGGGTGTAATGCCAAAATGCTAAATAAAGATATCAGCATTGAAAGCGTAAATCTGTATTATTGTTGTTTACTTCTTATGCTCAACATTGCAATCAATTAAATTTTTAGTTGGTTTTTATTTAAATCTAATCTGACAAATTTATTGCAGCACACATAAAAATATGTTACCGCAAGACAATTTTTTTATTAGATGAATAACGCAAATAAAATATGAATAATACTTCACAAAGTGAACGAACGAATGAACGAACGAAAGAACGAACGAGTGAAGAGAACGTGACTGTATGTCTTCTGGTGAACTGTTTTCAGCTGCACGGAGTGCCGATGATAGCCACGAGTCCAGTGCGTCACGATCCGTCGCAGACGATCGGCGCCACTCCCGTCGAAGTGCACCAGTACATCCAGCGTCCGCCGCGGTGGAACTCCAGCCCCGTCTCCGGGGGTGGAGACGGTGGCATCGTCGTCGTCGAGTACGCCCCCGCCGCCGCCGCCGCCCAGGCGCCGCCGACGGGCGCGTCCCAGCGTCCCAACGGCCAGTGCGACCCCCACGACCTCGGCCAGCTCGGTCAAGGCCAGGTTCAAGGTCAGGCGCCCTTCCAACAGCTGCTCAGCTCGTTCGGGGAGTCGGAAGAAGGCGACGACGACGACGACGACGGCGGCGGCGGCGGCGTCGGCGCCAAAGAGAATTCCAGTTTCCACCAACGCCACCCCCACCCCCACCACCTGCCGCGCTCTCATCATCACCACCACCACCACCACCTGACCGGAAGTGGAGGGGGGCACGTGACGAGACGGATGACGTCACGTCTCGGCTCCGAGATTCCTGCCCACCTGTCGCTGCTGCATCCGCTCAGTCACTCGTTCTCGTCTGCTGCAGCCGTCTCGATCGCCAACCACCTGGTTCCCCCCGTCCCTCCGCACCTCAACACTCCCCCCTCGCTGCAGATATTTGACGCCAAATGCTGACGATGACGATGATGATGATGATGTTGATGATGATGATGATGATGATGATGATGATGATGATGATGATGATCTCTGACCGTCTTCCTCTGTGTATGTGCGTTTTTCGGTCTGAGTTTTCTTCTACCTGTCTGTCTGTCTCTCTTTGTCTCTCTCTGTGTCTCTCTGCCTGTGTCTGTCTGTCTGTCTGTCTGTCTCTGTCTCTTTCTTCTCTCTCTCTCTCTCTCTCTCTCTCTCTCTCTCTCTCTCTCTCTCTCTCGTTCGCTCTGTAACTGTTTTCATCGCATCGTCGGAAAAAGACGTGATGATGATGATGATGATGATGATGATGATGATGATGATGACAATGATGACGACGATAACAACGTCGACGACGACTGCGAATGATTAATATCATATCCAGAGGCGAGAAATACTGCATGACGTGCGATTTGTACGCCTGAAACAAACTGATGTACGCCGAATTGCATTGAACGCAGTCCGATATGTTGAGTTGCGATTATATAATTAATTATTATTATTATTAATTGAACATTTGATCTCTGTGCTTAGTTCGGCTTTGCGGCCGCGGTTTTGTTCTGTGACAAATCATTACATTTGTTTATAAATTTTAATTATGGACGTTTCATGTTCAAAAGTTCTGATGATCGCCCACTGATTTGTACGACTTTTGACTTTCTTACTTGCGTAAAAAATAAAGTCTAAGATAGAGGAGAAACTGCGCAAAGATGCGGCTCCATCAGGAGATGTATGGAGAGAAAATTGACTCGGCTTGAGGGGAAGAGACACAGTTCAGTGCAAAAATTTGTTAGTGCTATGATTGGGGGGGGGTTGTGCGGTTTTTTTTTTTTTAGGGGGGGTATTTTCTAGACAGACCTGAATAGAGCACCGATTTTAGGCGAGGTCGTGGGCGTTGTTTTGGAAAGTCATTATTTTGTGAAGACATGTTAATGTCGCATGCATAACCATTCGAGTTTATGCAAGACCTATAAAGCAGCCAATCGTACGATGACCTTTTGACCTGGAAGATGATTGGTTGAACGGCAAAGATATCCGGCTAAATTATCCGCATGAATGCGCAAACGCATTCGCCCGGATAGATCCTGGTGTGATTTTTGTCGCAGACAAATATTTTGCGGATATATTTTTTGCGGAGCAGCGGTCTTTTAATGCCTGCAGCTTATCATTCACGCAGATATTGTCCGGGTAACTATACTTAGGGGATATATCCCAGGAACATATCGCCGAGTGGAGCCGCAGATTAATTGGATTAAATTTAATCCAAATTGACGGATAAATCACTTCCTGTCAATCAAACGAAACTTGATCCGTCAGTAATCGTCATTGACTTCCGGTTCCGGTCATCTGACGACGATGATGTGGCGCCAGTTTTTCCGATCGAGTAATTCGAATCCCGGTGGAACGTTACTCTTCCCTTTTCTATTTTCGTCTCCTTCGTTCCTTAATTTGAACAAAGGGATGAAAGGAAGCAACAGAAGAAAGAAAGAACAGACAGACAGACACACAGACAGACATACAGACAGACAACATGAACTGGCAAGGACGGAGGAGAAGGAGGGGGTGGACAGGTTGCGATTTATGCTCATCGGGTTCCAACACATGTTCCTAGAAGTTATTTTCCCTTCAAAAGTCGAGACTAAATAATCTTTTTTAGCCCGGCGGTCATGCCTGCTTCTATTCTTCTTCCTTATTCATTTCCCTGAGTTTTTCTAATGACAATACATTGTTCGAAGTTCATTGCTGACTGTCTGTACTAAAAACTGTGTGTGTGTGTGTGTGTGTGTTTGTGTGTGCGGTGCGCGCTACACGGATTGACCTGGATCCTCAGGGTCAAGGAGGAGCATGATAGGAAGCGGAAGGCGAAGAAGAGAAGACTAGGGAGAAAACGCAGAAGGAGGAGGAGGAGGAGGAGGAGAGGAGAGGAGATCCTCCTCCTCCTCGTGCGCGTTTTATCCCTCCTCCTCCTCCTCCTCCTCCTCCTCCGGGCGCGTCATAATAATTAGCACCTGTGCGTCACGATCTGTTTATCGTTCGTCTGATGCTGGCAGACGTGACACGGGCGAAGCAAGGCGCGAAACAGCGCCGTCAAGGGAGAGGCAGATGATGGGGAGGGCGCGGGTGGGGGTGGGGGTGTCGGGGAAAGTAAGCGAAAATACGCGAGGAATAACAACAACAATAACAGCAAGATTTACATAGATGGCGATTATATATATATATATATATATATATATATATATATATATATATATATATATATATATACCTTGTGTGTGGAGTGGAGGTTGATTTACCTCTCCCCCGGCCCCAAATGATATAGCGCCTGTTGTTTGTTCTTCGGTATAGATGCTGTGAAATCCGGTTAACGCCGACTTCGAAGAACCGTTGTGTTAAATTTTAATCAGGGGTTGATTTCTCGGTATTTCACCTTTGTTCGACTAACGGTTTCAAAGTTTGCACTCCAGAATAGAATAGTGACGCCCTCGTGTATGAGACAGAGTGGAACTTTACGTTTTGCCTCCAGCCCCCTGTCCCTCCCTCCACCCTCCCCAGCCCAAAATGTTCACCCAAACTGTATATTAGGATTTTTTTCTGCCAAAATCAATTTGAAAATATTATTTTAGCAGAAGTCGCGAGTTTAATTAATCTAAGATTCGCAACTGTTTGCAACAGGGCCTGTTTTATTAACGCGCAGCGATGCACAAAATGTGCGGTGACAAATTGAAAATGCGCAGTGGTAAAATGCAATTTTCTGTGATTTGTGCAGATACATTTTCCGGACGACCTTTCTTGTTTGTTTTTATGTGCGGATATTCGCAAATTTTCCGAGTTTAGTGCAATGATAATTT
>CM030846.1:1806774-1814274 GCA_018105865.1 Metaphire vulgaris
TTCAAGCATGGGGCAAACTATTTTTCATAAATCTGAACTACAGTCTATAGTTGTTTAGAACGAATGCATTAAAAACTAGGGCCATGGGCGGGGGAGGGTGGAGGCAGGCATTCAAAATGGGCCACGGGCCCCCGGGGTCCCCTGTGTGGCCGCCTCTGATTCCAATAGACCCAAAAGTAGGCCCCGCAAGAGATATATTGTTACAGACCGTAAAAGGCGCTAACTAGTAGATGCTCTGTTACGTTGTATTGTATCAGAACAGATTATATTACGGAATTAAATCGTCCGAAGATGACGTCATCGCGTGCGAGATCTCGGGCAAAGACTACAAGAGAACCACCCCACCTTCCCCCCTTCACAGATTTTGTCCCAGTCACCACGGAGTTTCGCGCCGTGCTGCGAAACGCATGGTAGATATTTTCAGAGTCGACAGAGAACTGACTTTCTATAAATAGGTAGAACTGCAAGATAAATATCATATCTACAGATGAAGCGGTCAACAGGCAGCGACGTGTGAAAGTAGCGTGATGACGTCAGTCTCTCTCTCTCGCCATCTGTCGACAGCTTCTTGAAATCACCACGTGGCGACGCCATGGATTGCGCTATAAAAATACCGCGCCGTATATTCGTTTCAAAGACGGTCTTCGAATTACGCGCTACAAAGACGACGCGGTAACACTAGACTTTCCACCTGTTGCTCGCCGCTGAGGGAGGGGGCGGGGCGGGGGTGGGTGGGCAACCACGTGGGAGGTTAATCTACTATAACGGAGCGAAAAAGTGCTGTTATCCAATCTTCGTTCTCTCCTTCCTATCTTCCTTCCTTCCTTCCTTCCTTCCGCAGCCTTTTCTCCGTCGTTGATTTTGCCCGTCGGCCCATCTGTCGTCTTTTGCCCCGGTTTCCCCTCCCCCTCCCCGGCGCCATCCAATACCCCATCGAGAACGACCTGCGTTTTCTTCCCGCGGTTGAGGCGCCGTCGTTGTCAACGCCGTCGTATACCTGACCTACAGGTGAATGCGCTTTGATCTAGCCGCCTCTCAATCGACCCGGGCTTTGTAACGACGCCGCCGAAGAAGAAGTTTTACGAAAGTCTGAGTTTTTCTAAAGGGACATGAAAAGGAGGAGGAAAAGGAGGAAGAGAAGGAGGACATGGACGTAGTCTATGAGGAAGATCAGGAGAACGAAGAGTTGGGAGGAAGTAAAAACATGCAGACGACAGTGATGAGTGATTATATATATATATATATATATATATATATATATATATATATATATATATCTGTGCAGTACAGTATATATATATATATATATATGTATATATATGCTGCACATATAAGGTTGCGTGTATCCCATAGAGTGTCTCCAGCATGACTCACCGGGTCTTAGTCCATCGAATTAGTGGACTGCGTCTCTCGCAGCCTTTGCCCGCGAGATCTCGCACGCGATGACGTCATCTTCGGACGAACCCTCCTAAGAAGGTCGAATGCCGGCGACACCTGGCGACCGATCTGTGTGTGTGATCGACGCAAAACGCGGCGGCGGCGGCGATGATGATGATGTAACTACTGCACGAAGCCAAGACGCGTTCGTTCGCTAGATGGCGCTGCTGACGGAAACGCAGAACAGCCGCAAAAAACGCGACATCCACCACGCCCCGCTCCACCTCACTCCACCCCAATCCCCCTCGACTCCCCGCCATGCTTTGTGCGGACGAAGTGGGGCGGAAGTAAGTATGATCGTCGTCGTCCTCGTCTCTACGAAAACCTTCCGAGATACTCAGAAATGTATCAGCAGCAGCACATCACCTGTCGCCGAAGGCAAACCCCAAGAGACAATCGCGCACTCTATCCCCCCTCCGCATCCCCCGGCCGGATCCATCCATCCTTCCGACAACTTCATCCGCCAAGTCGTTTCTGTTTCCACAACCACATGACCTGTGGACACCTCTGTATCTGTTTCTGTCCTATCCCTATCTGTCTGTCTGTCTGTCTTTCGTACGGTTTGATGCTTTCATCCTACAGTAGCCACAGCCCTCCCTTCCTCTTCCTCCACCCCCGCCAATCGCCCCCCCCAACACACTCATCTCTCTGCTTCGGCTTTTTGTTCTTCTGTCGCCGCAGCTTATAACTTATTCATAATCGCATTCGTCCTAAAACCACCAACGGACAGAATAATCTCTCCGCTACATGCCCCCCACCCCACCCCACCCACCCTGTCTCCCACTCCACTCCACCCTCACCCACACACGTCACCAGATCCTTTCCGGCGAGCGGAGCGTACGACAGAAGAGGAGAGAGAGAGAGAGAGAGAGAGAGAGAGAGAGAGAGAGAGAGAGAGAGAGAGAGAGAGGGAAGGAAGGTTGCGATGTTTCGGCAGCTGTGGAGGGGTGGTGAGGGAGTTAGATGGACAGAGAGAGAGATGAAGAAGATAAAAGCGAACGGCGAATACAAGGGTCGCCTTGTATGTCTTCCTGTTGCGCAGTTTCTCTTCGGCTGTTGCTTCAAATGGCGCAAGAGATGGCGTGAAATTGGCACCAACTCGTCTCGCTACAGATGCTGAAAAATGAAGAACTTGACATCTTACTGACTAACCGATTGACTTGCTGGCTGACTGACTGACTGGCTGGCTGGATGTTTCCGACCTGGATGACCGGATATATATATATATATATATATATATATATATATATCGTATTTCAATTTTTTGCCAATTTCACTGTTTAAAAATATCCCATTATTTGTGACTTTAGATTTTTAAAAAATCACTATTTCAGATGCTTAGATACTCTGTACTTTGCTCTCGAGAGTTAATTAATTGTCAAGATGTCAAGATTTTCCATGATAAATATACAGCAAGACCACATTCAATGGATCGGTGGACTTCGAACTTTCTAACGTATAAGCTGTTGCCATTATTTCCATGCATCTATATCTCATGGTTGGAACTTCCTGGGATCTGGGAATGGCACCTATAGTAACACTGTTTCTTTCGATATCACAATTAAAACATTAGCGTTATTTTTAGGGTTGGAGTTAGAGTTAGGCCGTTAGGGTTGGGGTTAAGGTTAGGGATAGAAGATTGGTTTATGCAGACGCATGTTCAGAGACATTCAGAATTTCAGACGACAGCTATTGTATAGCGCCATCTTAATAAAGAAAACAGATGTCAGCTCTTTTGAGCATTTTGATGAACGCGAGACAACGAAGAAGTCAAGCAGAAGAAGGCGGTGTTGCAGATTATGTATGTATATATATATATATATATATATATATATATATATATATACTGTATATATAATTATATATACTGTATATATATATACTGTATATATAAAATTATATACACCTAGTTGGACGGATGGATGAAAAATGAATGTATGTATGTATGTATGGATGGATCGATGAATGTAAGAATTGATGGATGGATGGATAGATGGATGGATGGATGGATGGATGGATGGAGGGGAGAATAAAAGGGGAATGAGACAGAGACAGCAATACAGACAGACAGACCGTGGCAATTAGACGATTGGTTTATTCAGACGCTCGCCCAGAAAACAAATGTTATGGTGTGTAATCACCGACTTCTGGGACTTAACCCCTCCCTCCCCCCCCGTCCCACCCCACCCCCCCTCCTCCTCTTCCGCCTACTATTCCGAACACCGCGTTTACCTTTCGCGAACACCGACTGACATGTATTACTACTCCGACGGACTTCTGCCCCCTCCACCCACTCCTCCACCCACGCCCCCTCCCCTCTGCCAGGATCTCGAAGAAGATGGTTTCGCCGCCGTGAAACAACCGCATTCATCAGGAATCGCTTCCTCTCGGGGGCCAACACGTGTATTCCTGGCTCGCTTGCCCCCTCGCAGCCTCCCCCGCCCCCGCTCCGACGGACTCTCCGCTTTTGATCCGTCCATTAGGAACCTCCGCGTACAACATCCTACATCCCTTCCTCCTCCTCTCCTCCCTCCATCTCCCTCCCTCTCCCTCCTCTTCTCCACCAGCTCCTCGCAAAATTCTCCGTTCGACCGACGCCAAGCGGATGATCTTGTCCCACACACACACACACACACACACACACACTACAACAGGCAGGGGTTTAATTATACGGATGGCGTATGTACGTGTGTTATTGGAAGACACCGCCGTCGTGCATTACACGGTGGCAAGGAGTTCCACAGGTAAGCAGCAGCAGCAGCAGCAACAACAGCAGCAGCAGCAGCAGCAGCAGCAGAAGTGCGGCGCTAGATAAGCGGGGCACTAATGGAGGCGCCTAATGAACGCTGATGGAGCGAATGGCATGCGCAAATATTTAGCCAGCTGCGCCGTCCGCCACAGAGACCCGCCAACAACAACCTATGTATTTACGGCCGTTTCATAGATGAGGGAGACGAAATGATGATGATGGTGATGATAATGATGATGATGACGACGACGAAGAGGAGGAGGAGGAGGAGGAGAAAGGGGAGGGGAAGCGGAAGATAAAAAACGAAAGCGCAGACAGAATTGTAAAGAGAATACGGGAGTGTGTGGGTGTGGATGGGGGTGGGGGTGGGGGGTTGTGACACGAAAGAAGAATTCGTTGAAGCATATATAATGGTTTCATAAACAATGAATATGGAAGGAGATTGAAAGATGAAGATGACGACGACGACGACGACGACGACGATTAACTATTAACGATCGGAAATCCGATATTACTACAGCGAAGATAACATGAAATGGCGTATCTCGATTCGACCGCGTCTTAGAACTGAATTTATCACGCGAAGCTGATAATAAAATATGGCCGGGAAAGTAAGTAAGTATAAGGCGCGAGGTTTGCGAACATCTATCAAAATGTTATGGCACATTAAAAGGTTTCGGCTTCATTGGCCGGGTCGAGACCCAAAAGCTGCGTGGGCCCACGTTCCGCCCACTTGCGTCCCCACCCCCACCCTCATCTTCAGATCCGTGCAATTTCTGGGAATTTAGCGTCTGCGGGTGTGGAGATGACTTGATTTTCTCTTACCCCGAGAGGCAAATGATTTCACAATGTAAGACAAACGTTCGACAAAACTATTTCCTTATTTTAAAAAACCATACCAAAACTTAAACAGGTCTTCACTAATAGGCAAGCCGTAGGCCTGCAAATCCGCTCACAAAGACAATAGACGGTTACAGAGGCTGCAGATTCGGGGTTTAGTCTAGGCCGTTTCCAGGGTAAATTGCCCTTTCCCCCGGAAATTTCAAATTCCCCCATGAAAATTTTAGCACACTGCATCAAATAACAGCAGCCCCTAGCTGACTTCCCATCCCCCGGCCTTGTCAGTTCCCCCCCGGAGTCCAGGGTCTTTATTAAGTACTGGGCAGATTCAACAGCAGAATATATACCCTTATTTGTCGTGTCAACATTGTAAGGTGTGGTGACCTTGCTATTAAAACGTGAAAGTGAAACCAACGCAACGATTATTTAAGAATATTTCGTACATGTCAAAAAATCGGAAATATTCTAACTATCCGTTTCAATACGACCTAGTCAAGCATACACTTTCACATATATATATATATATATATATATATATATATATATATATATATATATATATATATATATATATATATATGAAAGTGTATATATATTCATATGTTCATATATATATCTATATATATATCTATATATATATATATATCCATATATATATATATATAAACTATATGGCGCCTTATAATTCAGCGTGGCGCCGCATCGTCTGCTTGTGACTGAGTTGTTGTGGTATTTTGACGCCATTAATCACGCGCCAGCCTACGTACTTACTTCCATACTTACTTACCTGACTGCTTACTTACTCGCCTACCCACAATCGTCCGGGTCACGTGTCCGCAGGGCGCATGCGCAGTGGGCTCCTCGTCGGCCGCCGATACATCAATGAGAAGAGAATTTGTAAACATCGGGGAACGAGACGGAGACTAAGGGGGTGGCGTGGGGGTGGTGGTGATGGCTGGGGTTGGATGAGGAAGACGGAGTGGAAGGGGGGGTGGTGTGGGAGCGGGATGGGGGAGGAAGGACGTCTCGTCTTGGTGTCAGTCAGTAACAGAAGAACGAATGACAGGAGTTGGTTTAATTTTTGATGTTCATGCAAACGATGATGACGGTGATGATGATGATGATGATGATGATGATGATGGTGGTGATGATGATGATGGGTTTGGAAGGGAGATTTTTGAAATCTTCGAATCTTGATGCGATTTTACCGACGAGCATTTTGGATCTGACATCAGTCGACTTAGCGATGTTCCTGACTCCTCCGACAGATGTCAGGTCGGCCGCTGCCACTGTTCGACCTCCAAACTGCCGACCTCATCGTCTCCGTAGGCGGCTGACATCCTCCAACACCACCCCACTTCTCATCCCGACTCCCATTTTCTTCTTATTCTTTGACCTTTCATGATCCGATGGTCGGTCACACTATGGAATATGGATCTTCATCTACCGCGCTTAAAAGAAGCTGGAAAGTCGTATAAAAGAAGCGAATATTTTCAGAATCAACATCAGCGTCATCACTACCATCATAACCTCCTCCTTTTCATCATCATCATCATCATCATCATCATCATCATCATCATCAACAACAACATCATCATCATCATCATAACCAACATCATCAAAATCACTATCATCATCATCATCGTCGTCATCATCACCACCATCACCATCCTCCTCGTCCTCCCTCCTCTTCCTCCTCTCATTATCATCATCATCATCATCATCATCATCATCATCATCATCATCATCATCATCATCATCATCATCATCATCATCATCATCATCATCATCATCATTATCATTATATGTATCATTATCATCGTCGTCGTCGTCATCATCATCATCATCGTCGTCGTCATCATCATCATTATCATCATCGTAGTTGTCCTCGTCCTCGTTGTCACTACCATTATTATCTGTCTGCTCAGAGATGTCCATGGGTTGGGTTAACCCCATGAGTTGGGTTTGATTGGGTTGGTTGGGTCAGACTTTTCCTTATTAATGGTGGGTTGGATCAGAAAACAAGTCATGGTTTAAGAAACTGTAATGTATTACAGTGGGTTGGGTTGGGTCAAGTAAACCTATTATCAGCATGGGTTGGGTTGGGCTGGAGATTTGATGGGTTGGATTGCGTTATAAAAAATGGACCCATGGACATCTCTGGTCTGCCTGCCTGCCTGTTTGTCTGCGTTTCTGTCTGTCTGTCTGTTTAGTGTCAATTCGTGTAGATGTAGTTGTTGAACAAACTGGCAGTCCACCGTCACTCAGTCAGTCCATCCGTGACGCGACTTATGGCCAAAGGTTCCACTTAATAATAACGACCGCTGGGCGATAATTCATAATTAACCGAAGATAGCGCAACCTCGTCGGCTAAAAGCCTGCGCCGCCGCCGTCGCCGCCGCCGCCGCCGCCGCCGAGTTGTGTCCTATAACATCCGAATCTTCTTCTTCCTCTTCCTCTTCTTCCACGGAATT
>CM030846.1:1816774-1826774 GCA_018105865.1 Metaphire vulgaris
TAGCGTTATTACTATTATTACTGTTATTATTATTATTATTATTATTATTATTATTATTATTATTATTATTATTATTATTATTATTATTAGTAGTAGTAGTAGTAGTAGGCTATTATTGGTACTACTACTACTAGTAGTAGTAGTAGTAGTAGTAGTAGTAGTAGTAGTAGTAGTAGTAGTAGTAGTAGTAGTAGTAGTAGTAGTAGTAGTAGTAGTAGTAGTAGTAGTACTAGTATAGGCCTAAGTCGGAATGAGAAACGGCGAAAAGGACTATGGATGTAAATCGAGTTCAAATAGAAGTCAATGTTACTGTATGTTTTGAAGATCTGACATATAGGCCTACTGCTAGGCCCCTATATAAGTGTCCGCTATACGAAGTCAATTAGGCTTATATTACATAGGCCTACATCTGTTTCGTTCGTATAGGCCTACGTGCTGGTCTAAGTCAAAGACTGAAATAGGCCGACTGGACCCTGCAGATGCGAGAAGAAAACCATAAAAACAGTTTACGGCGCCGAAATATAAAAATGCTGATCTGGAACGCGCACCTGTTCAAATCATATTCTTCGAATCAAATTTCGCCTACTTTGAACCAATATTAATTACGAACTCATTGCTTGTAGCTGAATTGGGCGCTCTCAATAAAACCCTCCCCCTCACATTTTTAGAGTGGCGGCGTCGATGTAATTCAAATTTCTTGTAAGTTCCCAATTAATTATTATTATTATTATTATTATTATTATTATTATTATTATTATTATTATTATTATTATTATTCTTATTCATTAGCAAGGATTTTCTCCTATTAAAGTCTTTGCCGTTACCGACATCTTACTTATTGGATTCGACAATGGGAGATGTTATGCAATTCAAATAAAGGAGCGACCATCGACTGATGTCACGGGCATTACTAAAATAGCGCTATAGAAGCTTAATTGTTTGAAGAAGTTAAATGTCATTCGCTTGAACAGAACTGAGTAGGGAGAAACTTTCCATGCTAAAACCTTTCTTTTGATTCCTCTCTTTTACAGTAATATTTGGTGCTAATAAATCTAGAATGCCTTAAAATGGTCGCTGCCTGGAACATAAGACTAGGATATTAAAACCAATAAATAGGGAAGACGAGGCTGTTAAAGAACTAATCACGAATTGATGTTTCAGATAATTAGCCAAGATGACTGCACCCTTTTGATTACGAGAATAAAAACGTTTTAAAAACAGATTTACGAGCGAGAGAAATATAAAAATGCTGAGAGAGACAGGCAGAGAGACAGAGACAGACATATGTTACTTTGACACACTGTCCGAGTGTTCCATTCGTTTGTTGTTCGTTTTGGAGTTCGATCAACATACCGACGATTCAGAAAGAGGATTTTGCGATTGTTGTTTGCGGATATTAGACAAATTCAGTTTTAAAACCCTTCTTTTGCAGTTTTTAGGATTATCGGCGTAACGTTCGATGTAATGTCTGAAATTTCTTGTAAGTTCTTGATGCTTAATTATTATTAGGCGTCGTATAATGCTATAACATATTATTCTTATGTATTCTGTCTATTCTGTCTGTCTGACTATCTCTTTTTCGATCCTATTAAAGTTGTGGCGCTCTATAACATCTTATTATATTGACTGAACGATTCCAATGGGAGATGTTATGCCAGGAATTTGATTTCAAATAAATAGGAGCGACCATAAACGACTGATGTCACGGGCATTACATAAAATAGTAAATATTAAAAACGGTAAGGTGTTTGATTTAGAAGTTAAATGTCATTCAGCTTGAAACAGCAACTGACATTAGGGAGAAACTTTTGAAATGCGACAAAACCTTTCTTTTGATTGTCGACATTGACTGAAATGTTTAGGCATTGTTTAACAATGAAATTTGCCCAATTTATATAAATCTAGAAATCTTTATCTGTGATGGAAAATGGTGAGCTAACCTGGACTTAATAAGACTGAGGATATTAAAACCAATAAATAGGGAAGACTGAGGCTGTTAAAGAATAGCTAATAACGAATTGATGTCGCCAGATAATCAACGTCAAGATCAGTTCCGGCTTTTGAAATTGACGTTTATCAGCTGCAAATAAAAACGTTTTCAGAATCATACCACAGCCAGTGATTTCATCGCGAGCTACAAGTTGAAGAACAGGCAAACAGTAACCAGAGAGAAACAGAGACAGAGTCTCAGAGACAGGCAGAGAGTTTAGTGACAGCTAAGACATGGACATATTTGTTGGAAGTCCTTTGACACACTGTCCGAGTGTTCCATTAGTTGTTTGTTGTTCGTAATATTGGGTGTCATTCTTGATCAACTGCAACGACATGATTCAGAAAGAGCTGGTTTTGCGATTGTTGTTTGCGAAATCATTTGATTTGGCCCCAGATAGACTAAATGAAGATGATTTCCTGACCCTTCGAGATTTTTGCAGTCTTTTACGAATTATCGGTAAGGTTTTGCAAAACAATGTAAGGGTTCTGTCAATAAAACAAATCGTTGTTGATGCTAAGCTAAACTGAAATCTCAGTCGTTGTCCATTCTGTTTAGTTGAGAACATAAATTCTGTCTTTTATGTCTGTCTGTTTGCCTTTATTGCATTGTCTATCTGACTATCTTCATTAATTTTTCGAACTGTTTTATATGATTGCTTTTTCTTTATTGCGTTAGAATAAAGTTTTTTATTAATTCCTTTATTATGAAGTTTTTACAGACTATAACTTTTTCCAGCTTTTTATTTCATTTGAGCTATTAAAGTCAGGGCACTTATTAGCCAGAACTGTTTTTGATTTGGGATTCCATCATAAATATTTTGGGTGGGTATAAATTTTAAATTTCAAACCATTGTTAAACAATAAACCATACAAACCACATATAACCACATGTAAATCACATTAAAAACGGTAAGGTATACTGATTTAGAGGGGTATATATACCGATATATCCCCCTATCGCTACGCCCCTGGAGCCGATATTATAGTTTTCTTTTGCAAACGTACAATAACCGATATACAGTGTGTGTATAGCCTATAATATAGGCCTGTCATGATATTCATTAATTAACGCATGTAAACTCAATCCGTACGTATAAGCCTATATTATGTCCTATTATGTGCTCGACAGTTTCATTATAATGGAGGTGTTTGCTTTCATGATCAGTTTGCAGCAGTACTAGTTCCGCGTCAAATCAGCCAAAATGAGTTTCTTCAAGAAAATTCCCGGAGTTTCCGCAATATCGTCGGTCTTAGGGAAGACAGTCAGCGGAGTAAGTAAGAACAGCTTCTCCAAATTCGTTAACTTGTCGTAGCGCCAGCGACGGAGCTAAGGTGTCCGCAGTGCTTAATCTAGACTCCTGGACTCCGGGGGGGGGGACTGAAAAAGCCGGGGGGAACTGACAAAGCCGGGGGAAATTCTGCTAGGGGCCGCTGTTAGTCCATGTAGTATTCCAAAATTTCCGGGGAGGGGGGATTTGAAATTTACGGGGGGAAAGGGCAATTTCCCCCGGAAACGGCCTAGATTAAACACTGGGTGTCCGGCGCCCCCGGGGTCAAAACGTACTGACCCCATTCCTCCAATCTTCCGAAAATTCTGACAGGAAAAAAACGGTCAACTATTCTGTCCAGTTTTGCGATCGTTACCTAAGCTCGCGACGGACGCAACGATGCGATTGATATTTAAGCGAAATAGAGGAGTTCATTTTTGCCTGTTTCCCAATATACATGTATAAATATACATATATCTAAGTGAGGAAACACTATCTTTGAGAAAGACTCAGAAAGTATTATCTGAGTTAAAAGAAGTCGAGGTTGTATCTGAAATAGCAGAGGTAAAGTTAGTACCTGAGATGGATAAAGTGGAGGAAGTAAGACAGCTTTAGGACGCTTTTGCAGTGAAATAATACTCAGTTCGATCGAATCTAGAGCCAAAACACGTCTATTCTGTTTCTGCTTAATTTTTTTTTCTGATTTTCATTGTCTGCCTTGCTTCTTCCCCATTTCCACTCTACCTGATCTCTGACAAAGGTCTAGTCTTTTACGGTAGGGATTTTGAGAACCATCAATTGACACATATCAGCATTTATGATTGTGCTATAGAAATTCAATAATAATAATAATAATAATAATAATAATAATAATAATAATAATAATAATAATAATAATAATAAAATAATTGTAAAATCACTAATAATAATAAAACTGCATACTTGTAAAGCTCTAATATTCTTTTACAAATCAACAATTCCTTTCAATGAACTGTAGGTGGCGTCAGTTGCTTCTGCGACTGGAGGATTATTAAAAGACGCAGCCACAGCAACCGGAGGAGCTTTGGCAACTGCAGTCACTGCAACCGGAGGAGCATTGAGTGCAACCGGAGGAGCATTGGTTGACGTAGCCAGTGCAACCGGAGGAGTGCCACTGCAACCGGAGGAGCATTGGCAACTGCAGCCACTGCAACCGGAGGAGCATTGGCAACTGCAGCCAGTGCAACCGGAGGAGCATTGGCAACTGCAGCCACTGCAACCGGAGGAGCATTGAGTGCAACCGGAGGAGCATTGGTTGACGTAGCCAGTGCAACCGGAGGAGCATTGGCAACTGCAGCCACTGCAACCGGAGGAGCATTGGCAACTGCAGCCACTGCAACCGGAGGAGCATTGGCAACTGCAGCCACTGCAACCGGAGGAGCGTTGGCAACTGCAGTCACTGCAACCGGAGGAGCATTGGTTGATGTAGCCAGCGTGACTGGAGATGTTTTGGCAACTGCAGCCACCGCAACCGGAGGAGCATTGAGTGCAACCGGAGGAGCATTGGCAACTGTCGCTACTGCAACCGGAGGAGCATTGGCTGATGTAGCCAGCGTGACTGGAGATGTTTTGGCAACTGCAGCCACCGCAACCGGAGGAGCATTGAGTGCAACCGGAGGAGCATTGGTTGATGTAGTCAGTGCAACAGGAGGAGTATTGGCAGACACGGCAAGTGCAACCGGAGGAGCATTGGCAACTGTCGCTACAGCAACCGGAGGAGCATTGGCAACTGCAGCCACTGCAACCGGAGGAGCATTGGTTGACGTAGCCAGCGTGACTGGAGATGTTTTGGCAACTGCAGCCACTGCAACCGGAGGAGCGTTGGCAACTGCAGCCACGGTAACCGGAGGAGCGTTGGCAACTGCAGCCACGGTAACCGGAGGAGCATTGGTTGATGTAGCCAGCGTGACTGGAGATGTTTTGGCAACTGCAGCCACGGTAACCGGAGGAGCATTGGTTGATGTAGCCAGCGTGACTGGAGATGTTTTGGCAACTGCAGCCACGGTAACCGGAGGAGCATTGGTTGATGTAGCCAGCGTGACTGGAGATGTTTTAGAAACTACAGCCACTGCAACCGGAAGAGCGTTGGCAACTGCAGCCACGGTAACCGGAGGAGCATTGGTTGATGTAGCCAGCGTGACTGGAGATGTTTTGGCAACTACAGCCACTGCAACCGGAAGAGCGTTGGCAACTGCAGCCACGGTAACCGGAGGAGCATTGGTTGATGTAGCCAGCGTGACTGGAGATGTTTTGGCAACTGCAGCCACCGCAACCGGAGACGCCTTGAGTGCAACCGGAGGAGCACTGGTTGATGCAGCTGCTATGACTGGGGGAGCATTGGTGGACGTTGGCCTAATAGGATTGGATGCAGTAAGTTCCGTTGTAGTCCGATTTTAAGACCATTATTGGCCTGCATCCTAAATCAAGTCTAGACTATTTAAGAGTAACGTTTTTACTATACATAAATGATTTTATTAATAAACTAGTTGCATTTAAACTTTAAAGTCACATACCTCAGATGTTGCGTGACAAGGAAGTAGGCTACCCGAACGAAAATAATAATTGCGATGGCCAATAAAATAAATGAACCATATTAATAATGCTGTATGCGATGATAGTTAATATACGATACGAATATACATATTATATATATATATATGTGTGTATGTATGTAACGCCACGCCGACTCTGGGATCAAATATGTTGCGACCCGGTACTGGTCTGTTCTTGCCAAAGTTGTCCTCTCAACCAGCCTACGGGTCTTTCAACAATAATAGTGTTTATTGGACCTTTCGCCAGGATGCCACGTCCAAACACTATCGGGGTATTCTTGGCACGTATTGGGTCCCTAGCTTTTTGGCTAGGTCACCTGAATTAGCTATCTTCTCGCACACTTAACTATTCTTCTAGCACCCTTCCTGTATCTCCTTGCACCTTCCTCACACCCTTCTGAAGTGTCTATCCTCTATACTCAACACGGAACGCGTCGCGGAGATTTTACTTTTGACGGGCACAACCCTGCCCTTGGGTCCTGCTTTCGCAGTAAATCAGCTATTCCATATAAAGGAATCGCTTATTCTAACACATAGTCCATCAAGGCTTACCCTGATGACTATCCGCCACTGGCTCACTCTCTAGAAGCTCACTCTCACGTGTGCTCACTGTGACGTGTGCTCACTCTGTCCCCTCTTTTTTCCTCTATTGCAGTGGTTCCCAAACTTTTTCAGTCGGCGTACCCCTTCAGACATTTTTCGAAAATCCGCGTACCCCTAATTTTCAAAGTAAATTTAAGGAAGCACACTTTCGATTTTTAAAAGCATAAACATGGTATCTGAATCATGAAATTTAATAATGTCTTCAAACCAGTGGCGTAACGTGGGGGCGGCGGGGGGGCACTTTGTTGACTGCCCCCGGGCCCCGGGCTGGGGGGGGGGCCCCCAAAGAGGGGTCTAAGCTAGGGTTAGGTTAGGGTTAACCCTAATAATCCTAGAAATGAACGTGCTGACGACCTTTTTTTTTGCTCGTCAGGATAAAAAAGAAGGTGATGACGTTTTTTTTGCTCGTCAGCACGAAACTTTTGGAACTTTGGGGCCCCCGTGGCAAAGATGCCCCCCGGGCCCCCAAAAGTCACGCTACGCCACTGCTTCAAACCTACTGTACCTACATGTCATCGGACTGCATTAGCCATAATCATTAACTAGTTACTAGACCTACTAGGTTTTATTAAAGCTTATTAGGATAAAATATCGTACTTGTAGAATTCAAAGTTAAACTTGCATAACCTATCGGTCAAATGAAAACAATAAAATGAATCAATGAGACGGATGAGGTTGCATCTCATCAGCCAGTTTCGAGAATCTTGGCTGCGTCTTTGATCCACACGGGGCGATTTTTGAATTTGCCGCGCTGACCAAGGAAGAGTCCAATACCACAAGGTGATAGGACAGGTTAAACTTTAAACTTATAGCGAGGGGTGATGGTTAGAGGAGTCCAAAAGGTCTACATCTGTCACTGCAGTTTGAGAAAATCAAATCCAATCACAATTTTTTAGAAATTTTGCAAATATTGTGAAATTTGTTACTATCAAACATCAGTGCATAAGAATTCCCCCCCCTAGGAAGTCCATTTTGTACCCCTGGGGGTACGCGTACCACCGTTTGGGAACCACTGCTCTATTGGTAATGCCTTATTTAAGCCCCTTGGATCCTCCTTAATGGTGGTGTGCTTAAGTCACATCTTAACCTTACTGTGAAACCTACATTATTTGCGCTATCTATCAAATAACTTTATGCCTCTATTTAGAATAATTACCATTCTTTTACTGATATTCATTTATACTTATTTACTCTAGGAATATTACTTATTTAAGTATACTAATATTTTACTTATAATTCTCTACTGACATAAGCGCCTCTAGTGAATGATTCGAAACTATTTATATTAATGCCTTAAAACACCTATCTCTGTACATTACATGAGGTGCCTATAAAATTCGCTATATATATATATATATATATATATATATATATGAATATATGTATATATATATATATATACATAAAGATACATAAAGATATATGTGTGTACATATATATACTAATATCAATAGTATTCCTTAGCCTTGGCAACCTTTGCCTGTCGGTCCCTTTTGAATTTTCCGAAGGATTTCGCACTAAACTCGTGATGAAATAGTCTTCTGTGTATTTCAGGTGACTACCGTGGCTGGTGCTACAGGAGGAGCGCTCATCGCTGTTGGAAATGCTGGACTAGGAACAGTACGAGATTGGCTGGGAATTTAAGCAATATATAATACGTCACCTGCATTGATCCCCAAGAGAATCGATTTTCCTATTTAATACATGGAGCTTCGCGCAATTCTAAAGACTGACATCGTTTAGGCTTAGCCTTCGGGCCATGCAAACACTCTAAAGTCTAATCTTACTTACTTGCTTACTTACTAGCCTATTTAGAGCATACAGCAGTATATTATTTGTATAATTCAACGCAAAATATTTCTCTTACCTGCATGAAAGAATAAAGCAACTGCCAAGTCATCAACGTGGGGAGGCATCTACTTTACAACTATTGGAATATAGTTGATCAAGCTAATGAAAAGAAGGTGTTCTAATTGGCAATGGCTAAAATCTTGTAATTCTCAACAGCGCCTTTAAAATAAGCCATTTGTCTAAAATGTGTCATAATATAAATTTAAAACATGCGCAGTTCGACTTCAAATAGAATTTCCGACCAGAATTCCCAACGCCGTCGCAGAATCCATAGCGACTCCGTTGAAATCCTTTGGTTTCACTAGTGCAGTATTCGCTAAACAGCGCCACTGTACACAAAAATTGCATAATTTGACGTTAAAGTGAAACCCCTTAGCCAGCCGCCCACTGTAGATGGATGGGTGGGTGAGTGGTGGTGGGTGGATGGATGGATCGGTGGACAGACAGGCAGACAGAGGCAGACGAAATAGAATTTGGTCTGAATATTTTCTGTTTACTTCGAGATCCTGGCCTGTTTTTCCTGTAGCTCAAGGCAGTTGGAAGTCTTGCCACAGGCGTTCTAAATCTGAACAATCTACTCGGAGGTTTGCTCGGCTTGTTAACGGGCGTTCTGAAGGGAGCTGTCAACCATCTATTCGACGTACTCGATGGGCTGATCGACACTCTGTTTCCAGAACCCAAGAAACCCCCTCCGAAACCCGTGGACGAGGCCCAAAAACAGAAAGGCAGGCTCTAGATTGATCTGCATACGACGTCTTATTTTGCATGTTCTGTTTGACTTCAGTTAGGCCTACTGCTTCGATCACACCTGCTTGGCTGTTATTTTTTTAATATTCACTATTGGGATTTCACTGTACTGTTTCTCTCACCGTCATCTTACTCATTCACATCACTACTCGCCAGTGGCGTAGCCAGAGTTCCGGAATAGGGGGGAATAAAAGTCTTTGACGAGTAAAAAAGCGCTCACATCAGGGAGTTCTTCGCACTCTTCCTGCATTCACGCATTCATCTTCGATCATGCTGACTGCCACCCCACCCCAATTTCTTAACGGTTTTGCGTAGATCCCCCAGCCAGGTTAGGGGGCCGGGGCCCCCGTCCTCCCGGCGACTCCCCCGTGGCTGCACCAATGCTGCTCGCTCAAATGTTAATTTTATATTCATAAACCAGTGTAGGCCTAAAATTCAGAATAATATTATGATTCTTAGTCTTGTTATAAATTGGAAGATTCATTAGCCTATACATGGGATCAACCTGCTTCTTCAGCTTCTCTATTCAGTGACGTCATTTCACTGTTTTCCAGGGGGTTGGGGCAAGACACTTTCGACCTGACAAATTTTGAAAAAGTTGATGACCTTTTTTGCTTGTCAGTCTTTTATGGCATTAACTACTTAGCGTCAGGCCTCTTTAGGGCACGTGTAGCACAAGACAAATTAGTCAATTTGCATTTTTAAAAACTTTAAAAAACACAAAAATTCGCATAAAATTTCCCCCTAAAACTCGGAGGGGCAACGGCCCATCTGCCCCACCCCTAATGACGTCCCTGTCTCTATTGAATATCCCTCGGTTAGTATTGAAATCTAACTGCGCACTCGTTGACTGAAGCATCTGTTTGTCCTTTTGTTGTATGGATATTGTAATCTTTGGGCAGTGTTTATTCTAGCCCCGTTGACATTGGGGGGGGGGATTTTGAAATG
>CM030846.1:1831774-1856774 GCA_018105865.1 Metaphire vulgaris
CAAAGCAGCAGCAGCAGGGATGCTGAGCAGAAGAGCGGCGGGAGGTGATGGAGAGACGCAGTGCGCTCTGATTCAAAAGATGAGGACAGACGACGTCTGCTGCTGTTGAGAGAGAGAGAGAGAGAGAGAGAGAGAGAGAGAGAGAGAGAGAGAGAGACAGACAGACAGACAGACAGACAGACAGACAGACTCTCGGATGATGACCGTCTTTCTTCCAGTCAACTGTACTTACAGTTGCGGAGGAGGAGGAGGAAGAGGAGGAGGAGGAGGGGAGGAGGAGGAAAAGAGGAGGAAGACCGAGGCCCATAGGTGAAAGACAGAGGGTCAAAGAGGCCGTGGAAAAGGCCAAGAAGATGGATAAAAGACCAGGGGAGGAGGAGGAGGAGCAGGAAGAGGAGGAGATGGAAGAGGACAAAGACGACAGAAGACATTGACAGGAACAAGAACAAGACCGTCGTGTGGTCTTTCGTAGAGAAGACGACGCCGACGCAAGAGCTGGTGACGAGGCGTTTAAGTACGTTAACTATTCGTACGGATGCTCGTAGAGGCAGCGTGTGCCTGCGCTGTCGCTGTATCCGTGCAACTGGCAGCCATATATACAGCGCGTGTAGCATCCCCCGTACACCGAAGAGATGTGCTATAAAACGATGCGAGATGGCCTCAGCAGCCGAGAACAACTACTGCTATGCTACGACCGCTATGCTAGCTAGCTAGCAATGCGTCATCAGTCGTTTTCGAATCGGAAGATGTCACATTTCCAAAATGACTGGGTAGCGGTAATACGTTGATCAATATAGTCTACAAGCGTTCTGCGCTAGACGTCCATTTCTGCTCTCGCTAAAGACATTGCTGCGTTTGAAAGCAGAGAGAGAGAGAGAGAGAGAGAGAGAGAGAGAGAGAGAGAGAGAGAGAGAGAATTTGAAAAATTCGCTCCAGCATTCGAGGGGAAGGAAAACGCAGAAGGAAATCTGGATTGGAACAACCCGGAGTAGAGGTTATTCAGGTTGTTATTATTGGCTGTATGGTTGCCGGTTTGTCCAACGTTTGGTCAGGTAAATATGACACAATAAAGGACATGGTCTTGATCGTTTTATTTTTGTCTTCATCGGGGCCGTCGAGAGAAAATACGGGCGGCCGGGGGACAAATATTGAGAACTTAACAAAATCTTGACGAGCAAAAAAATTTTATCCCCAGATTGAATAAATGCTGACAAGCAAAAAAAGGTCGTCACTTATTTTTTCTGGTTAGCGTGGGCCCTTTTGTTTATCGCCGGGTCCGGGTAAAAATGTACCCCCCTTCCGCCCTCCTTTCGTCGGCCCTGGTTTTCATGTTATGGCTACAAAAGTACTCAAAATTATCAGCGACAGGAAATCATTGAATGAATCTTCAAATTGTCAAGAGATATAATTATTTATTTGTTCATATACTGTATGCGCTATATAAGATAAATCATAAATACGGCTCAGAAATATCCTAAATTGCGAAAAGCAGGTAAACAACAAGTGCAACGATTTGCTATTTTAAAAACTACGATTTCAATTGTAAGAAGGCGTTGTCGTTAGATTTAAGTGTTTAAAAGCAAAGCATGACAGACAGACGCTCACTCGATTAACTAACGCCAACTCTGCCTCTGACAAGTAAACCCGGGTTCGTCCCTGGCGGTTGATCGACTCGATTGTGTAGGATATCTGTTGTATTAACCCACTAACTGGGGATCCCGGATATATCCGTCCATTTTACATTGAGTTACAGTTAAATACACGGTTAAGGGGTTAATACCATAAGGACAGGATTTCCTTTGGTTCTACAGTATATCTCTCAGTGCTCCATTACCATGTCAAAAATCCCGTTCACAAATGATCAGAAAGTTTAAACTGCAAAATGTACTATTATTAGTGCGCTATATAAGTCCTATTCCTGAGGTATTAGCATTCACGTGACCAATGGCGTAGAATTGACTTTAGCCTAATTATTAAAGACAGCACTGTTCGTAAAAGCGCTATATAAATTTAGCAGCTATAGGCTACTACTAGCGACAAAAATAATACAACAGGGTGCTATAACGATATTTTTAGGCTGACCTAGTTTTTAGAAGAACTCTGACCTCGTCAAAATTAGGTCAGCGACAAGTGAAAGGAAGTGACTGTGACGTGCAACGACAACTATGATGATGATGCTGATTATGATGTCGACGACGGCGACCGTAACGAAGAGCGATTGCCAAGATGATGAAGATGATTCAGCAACAACAACAACAAGGACGACAACGACGATGACAAACTCACGGCAGCAGCGACCACAGGAAACGCGAGATAAAGACGATGATTATGAGGACGACGACGACAAAGACGAAGTGGAGGGAGGTGACTTGAACGCAACTCAAGTGCAGACTGGATCGAGTGGAATCAGTGCCATCGAGAATGACAGTTCAGCCGCGTCAGTTGAACAGGAAAATGTCACTCCCCCGCCGCCTCCTCCTCCGCCTCCGCCTCCGCCTCCTCCTCTCACTCCTCCTCCTCTTCTTCCTCTCCCTCCGTCTGTCCCCAACGACGAGAAATTCCATCGCCGTTCGAATAAGAAGCGCTTCGGATCGACTTCCGGTAAGCTGATCACGTGCTCTCTCTGTATGTATATATATATACCTATTTTAACATTATTTCGGCACAAAATGCCGACGACGACGACTCGACACCAGCTTTTATAGCGCAAAATAAATCCACAGAATCATCTCATTGTTTACATGTGTCGAGAACAATTAGTTACATCTCTTTTTCTTATTTGAAAAAAACAAGAAATCGGTCGGGGACACGATCTGGGACAGTCTAGATGGCATGAGCCCATGAAGTGCAGAGGGACAGTGAGTCGCTAGCGTTTGGTGGATCTTCTGTGGATGTTGGGCTCGGCAGCTGACTCATGGAGTACCACTGGTTCCTGACTTGCAATTCATGCGGGGCGATTACATGGAAGACTGGAGGGGGGTGTGTGAAGCCAAGAAGGCAGTGCGGCTAATGGGGGGTGTGTCCGGCAAATGATTATAAAAATAAACCTATTTTAACATTATTTCGGCACAAAATGCCGACGACGACGACTCGGCCAGCTTTTATGAACCAGCACGGACGCTCTCTTTTTCTTATTTGAAAAAACAAGAAATCGGTGACAGTCGAAGTGCAGAGGGACAGTGAGTTTTTTGGGGTGGAATCTTGTGTCCCCCCCATTGGGGCGATTACATTGGGGTGTTCGGCGGCGACAGGTGCGAAGGCCGTCCAGATGGTCGCCCCTGCCGGAGGATCTGCGAGTCGACATCCTCCAGATGGCGCTGCAGGGCATTCGCCCGTGCGAGATCAGCAGACGATTACGGGTATCTCACGGCTGCGTCAGTAAGATTCTTAACAGGTCAGCACACACAAACGTAAGAAAATAACGTAATATTCTATAAATAAATTAGACCAGTACTCAAGTTTAATGCTCACGATAATATTCAAGTTTAGCTTTTCTACTTTAGATTTGCGTTCGGTAACTTTTCCCACTCATTCAAACTCTCGATTCGATCGCCATGGTAACTGGTTGCCCGTGTAAACCTGATCTTAGGTTTCGTTCGACCGGAAGCATACATCCGGGTCACATCGGCGGAAGTAAGCCAAAGGTCACGACCCCGTACGTAGTCAACGAGGTCAAAAAGTACAAAATGCAGAATCCACAGATCTTCGCTTGGGAAATACAGCGCAGGTAGTTTAATAATAATAATAATAATAATAATAATAATAATAATAATAATAATAATAATAATAATAATTATTATTATTATTATTATTATTATTATTATTATTATTGTTATTTTACAATAAATTTATAATAATCAACCTAATCGTCGTCGTCGTTGTTATCATCATAATTATCATCACAACCACCGCCATAATAATGATAATAACAATGATAATAGCAACAACAATACCCTGTAGGTAAGTGAATAGTAATAGTAATAATAATAAAATAATAATAATCATCATCATCATCATCATCGCCGTCGTCGGCATCATCATCACTATGCTTATCATTGTCGTCGTATATATTTGATCATAAAAGTGAACCTACAGGTGATAGTTTACCTGTGATTGGTTGTTTTCCTTTTCGAGGTTGATTGAAGACGGAGTCTGCAGCGAGCAGACGATACCCAGCGTCAGTTCAATCAACCGAATCATACGTCACAGGGCGTTGCTACTGGCAACCGACGGAACGCAGGCGGACGAAGACGGACACAGAACCTCCACTTCAAAAGAACGCCGCCCAATTGCATCGCCCGCAACAACAACAACAACAACTATTTCATCATCATCATCATCATCATCATCATCGTTGTCGTCGTCGTCGTCGCCTTCCAGTCTCTGCTCATCTCCGTCATCAACCGGCGTGACGTCATTCGTGTTTCGCCCCCTGTCGACCGTTGCGCTGGAACCTTATTCCGGTCCGCCATCTGGCGAATGCTGCCTAAACAACGGATTCGTCTCCGACTTTTGGATTGCAGACTTAGAAGAAGCGGGATTCAAGCGACGTTTCCCGCCAATTTTTCCAGTCGTCAGACGAATAACTACGCCGGAAGAGTCCCGTTTTATCCTCCTCCCTCCCTCCGCCCCTGTCACTTTTTCACGCCTACGTTTGTCGACTCCGATGTCCCGACCTATTGTAAGACCGCCAGCGACTTTCGGTGCTACGGTTCGAAGCTTCTACTCTCGTCTCAGTTTCCCGACATCTTTGCGATGACGTCATACTATTCACCACGTGACCACCAGAGCCCCGCCGCAACACGGTCACGTGATCGGAGACCGCCACCGGCGGACGAACTTCGGGTCGACCGAATCACCGGGCAGCAGCGCAATAATTCCGAGATGGAACGACCGACGGAGGAGAAGCGGTCGAGAAAGAACCGGGAACAAGAAGATGATGATGACGTCATATCCTGTAATTGCGGCGTCGACGCAACTGTGAATGGCAGACGACAGACGATGATCACAAAGGAAATCTTATCGGCGGAAAGATACAACGGCGACGCACCGATCGACCTGTCTAACTCCGCCGCAAAGAAAGTAGTGCAGTGATTGAGTGGCGCGGGGGGGGGGGCGATAAATAGTCCGACTGAACAGGAAAACGAAAAATAATAAATAAGAACACTAGTATATAATTTTCTTGGCAAATTATTTTCTCATTTCGATCAAATTTGGTTACAATGTCTGCTTAGGGCTGAGGTCAACAGGACTTATCAAAATCACTGCACTGGATAATCATCAGTAACCATTATAACCGTATAAATATACGTAACTGGTCCACGGTAATCAGTCCATTACACTGTAGGTCCATGGGGGGATACCACGGGGGAAATAGTCCTCTATATTTCAGTAAGTACTCTACGTGTAGGATATTAATGAAATATTTCCAAGCGCCTTCATGTTGATTAATGTTGTCCTAAAAGTGAAATGTACGACGTCGTTCAAAATGTACATACGAAAAGAAATATTATTGTATTTACTACAGTAGAACTTAATTATTACGAACTCGGTTATAACTATAGTCTTTTGACTGTAGCGGACCGCAATGCAGGGTCCTGCGTGAAGCACTAGCGGCTACCGTATTGGATGATGGCATTGGATATAACGTCGTAGGCCTACCTCGGATATAACATGCTAAATCTTACAGACCCGCTAAGCACGTTATAACGTATACTAATTAATATATATCGTGTTTTGAAAATTGATTATAAATTGTATTTTCTACAACAACAACAACAGCTGATGCTATGGGCATCATTATATAATGGCGCTATAGATTTGATTGACTGATTGGCTATTATAAAAGGAGAGAATCGGAATTGTGCAATAGTTGCTTTGTGTCAAAGCTTCGTGATCCTTTGAAATTTTTTATAATGGAGAGTAGATTTTCGAAAGTCTGTGTACAGTACAGCGTGCTCTTTGAAATGACTGAGATGTGTCGCATTTCGAGCGCTGTAGAATAAAATTAAGACGGACAGTATTGACAAGCTTTGCACGATTTGACGCAATGATGATGGAACATCAAGAAAAGCTGATTCTAAATCCAGTGTCTAAATCCAGTGTTTCGTCACTGCGCTGAAAGTTAAGCATATCTACGCAACTCAGTGGCGCAGCCAGGATTTTCGGAAGAGGGGTTTTGGTTTTGACCGTGACCAACTTTAGAAAAATCCTGACAAGAAAAAAAATCTCATCACTCTTTTTAGCTGACAAGCCAGAAAGGTAATCGCCTTTACCGCCTCGCCCTTTACCGGGAACCCCGAATATATCTGTCCATTTTACATTGAGTTGCAGTTAAATACACGGTTATAGGGGTTAAACCTTTATCGTCTTTAGCCAAGTCTTGACCCCACAAAGACGCGTCAAAAATAAAAAATGCATGGGAACTCAAAAAAAATATTTTTCGGCTGACAAGGGGGTTTAACCCCATCCCCTTGGCTACGTCACTGACGCAGCCACTGTAACAATACTTGTCCATTTCTTCTATTATTCGAATTACTATAGAGCTATGCGACTCAATAATGACTGCATTGACAAAATTGCACGAGTGCCTGTTACGTGCAGAGAGGTAGATTACGGGTGCTAGTGGCTGGATAATACAGTCACACCGTAGCAGATGCATTGGGGTTGTTTGTAGGAGGCGTTTTTGCCCTAATCTTGAAATTACGTCCACCCCGCGGCAAAGGATAGATATGAAAAACCTGACGCGGGTTAACCTAAAGAGTTTGAAGTCATTATGGTCGTGGGGGGAGGCTACTCCACAGAAGCTTAACGGTTGCCCTCTGTTTGATGATGAAACGCTTTCCCCCTCCTTTTGGGGGGGGAAACCCAACCCCTCAACCCAAGCCCTGCAGGTTTAACGACCTGTGACCTATGAACCTCTGGACTTCTGTTCACAGTTTAAGGGTGGGGTGGGGGAGGGGGAAGGGTTCCGTGCACATAATTACCGTGGCAGAAATTGTGAGGAGGAATTCCGATTGATTGAGACGTACGGTAGAAATAAAACGATGATTCTCGTGCGGAACTGAGTTCGAACCCTGCGGGGTGTTTACGCCGCCCCCTTTAAAGTGGGTCACGAGGCATGCATGACGCATCTTCTGTCTTAGATGACGGCCTTTTGTAGATTTCCATCTTCCGAATCCTTCCATCTTCCGAATCCTTCATAAATGCCACAAATGGCCACAACGAATACGGCATTGAGAGAAATCAGTCTACAGGGTGTCTACGAAAAAAAAACCCCAGCAGGAAAACTATGATTTCTAAAAGTTCATAAATATATTTCTATACAAATTTTCATACGTGTACAGCACATATTTCTTTTCATTTTGCATGTAAATCAGTCTACAGTGAGATATCAAAGTCAAATACGATTTTTACTACTCAGTCGCAGCATGACAGGCCTAAATATCTAGCTTCATAAATTTGGCTTCATGTCAAAATAGTAGCAGTTGTTGTTGTTGTTGCAGTAGTAGTAGTAAAGTTTAAATCGAATGCAAATTTGCAAAAATGTTTTTAAATTCACAGAATTCGACATAACAATAAAAGTTTGATTTAAAACTTTCAAAGTGGGTAAAATATTGAATAAAGATAAGATGCAAATTCAGAGCTTGGCTTTGGATACCGAACAATTTTTGCAATTAGGGTTATGGTTAGGGTTAGGGTTTGCAATTATGAACCACCTCGAACAATTGTGGTTTAAGTTGAAATTTTGGACCATCAATAAAATTTTGTCGGTTGATTCGTAAAAAAGTTTGACTTTGATATCTCTCAAAATAGCCATTTTACATGCAAATGAGTTGAAAATTGGCAGAAAGGTGGGGAAATATGTGCTGTATAGCAGAACTTTTAAGAAATCATAGTTTTCCTGCTGGGGGTTTTTTCGTAGACACCCTGTACAGTGTATGACGTCGCCTGTTCGTCCGTCATAGCATAACTTTATTGACAAACTTCCACGATCTTACTTACTAATAAAATATGTTCTCTATAAAGCAAAGAAATTCTTACCCTAGCTTAAATGCCACCCAGTGTTTTATCCAGACTCCAGGCCCTTGGGGAGGGGGAATTAAGACCTTTGGGCGGGGGAAATTGACTCGGCTGGAGGGGAAGACACACAGTTCAAGTGCAAAATTGGTGTAAGTGCTGGGATTTTTTGGGTGGGGTGTGGTGGGTGGTGGGGGGAATGTTGAGGCTTTGGGGGATCCTCCTAACAGGCCTGTATAAAACACTATTCCACCACTCTAAACTACGAAACTGACTAGCGAATAGCGATTATGCGCTAATACCATATGCATTGCCATTTTCAATTTAGCATAGGCCTATGCTAAAGATTTTCAGAATATTAAATTTTCGTTTACATCTTCTGGGTACTACTTTCATCATCATCATCATCATCATCATCATCATCATCATCACTTTCTGCCTGCGTGGCGGCAATACTTAGATACGTAACATTTCCATTTCGCTCGATCTTGCGCTAATCTGCATCCTTCAACAATCGACATGTTCTTTTCTTCCAGATCTTCCTTGATGTTATCCATCCACCTTTTTCTCGGTCTTCCTCTTCCTCTCCCTCTCTTAACAAGGTAATACATTGTGCAAACGTCCTAAACTACTGACGAGATGTTTTAGGCATTTAATCTCTTTAGACAGGAATTCTTTTAAACGCGACAGACAAAAAGTCAGACAGTCAAATCGTTATTTAGCAGACAAACGTCAAAGTACAGTAGAACCTCGTTATAACGGACTCGGTCATAACCGCAGAATCGATTATAAAGTACCGTAATGTACGGTCCCGTGTGATGCGCTACCGTCTTGGATGGTATTAGACTTAACGTACCTCGGATATAACGTACTCTACATACTCGCTAATTACGTTATAACGGAAGCTCCACTGTATATATGCAGCGACGACTGACTCACTTATTATTTCAATTCGAGTGCGTAGATGTCAACATAATCAATATCGATTTGTAATCGTCGTTAAAATATCGTTTGATTCCTTCGAAAGAGGTCGCCGGGTTACCACGGCCTCCAGACAGGTTCGTCCTTGACCCCTGGTTGACCCGAGGTCGTCGGGTCACTTCCCTCTTCTCTGACGACATCGTGTTCAGACGATGGAGAACAGCTACGACTACAACTGCCCCTTCCTCTCCTTTCTATCCGGACGCTAAGGCTGTTGGAACCTGGCGCTATATTTTCGTTGTTGTTGTTGTTGTCCGCCAGGTGTCGCCACTTGTCTTTGGCGGAAACGGTTTTAAGAACCGACCAATCGGAAGCCGTCTGCGTCGTCCGGACGTTCCTGATTGGCTGATAGAGGGCGTCGACGTCACTTCCGTTCCACGTCTCATTCTTTTCCGTTGGACCGACCTGAAGAGAATTACGGGAAAGCAGAACCGGAAGTACCGATGAGTCACGTGCCCGGGACAGTAATTGTGACGTCACCGTCGGAAGACGGACTATTTCGCCGAACGACGACGATGGCGGAGGAGGACGTAAATCGGGGACGACGATGCGGTTGTTGTTGTTGTTGTTTCGTACGCGCAGTGATACACTCGGCCAAGTGGTTCATGAGGCGCAGACGGAGGTCAGGATGTAGTCCGTCGACGGAAGATAAGAACCTGCCGGCCTCGATGGCGCATTCCGTGAACCCGGTCTCGTAACGAAGCAGCCCACTCGGGTCAACGCCCCCTGTGCCAGTGAACAATCACAGCATGAAATTTTAAAACGCGACACAATAACCCCCCCCCCCCAAATCCTTAACACGAAAATTAATTATTAGCTATAGGATGAAATTCCACAATCATTTTAGCGCTAAAAGAAAGTCGATTAAAACCATAAGAAGGCAGTAGCTCAAATTTTCTGGACACATAGGCCTAATAATGAAAGACAGACTGGAAAATCTCAATAAAGGGACAAAGGGGGAAGAGGAAGCGAGAAAATGGAATGTACGGATAGCCTAAGAGAAGAAGCGGACCTCAAAGATAACATTGAATTGATAAGAAACGCAAAAACAGAGCAGAGTGGAAATCCATGACCGCTGATGTGGCAAATAGGCCTACATATAACACGAATTAAGAAGTAAGTAAGTAAATAAGTAAATAAATAAATATATTATATATATTATACTGTATATATAGATTTTTTCTGTTTTATCTGCAGTGAAACCCGTTTACTATTACGGTAAATTCAGCGGAGTGCTCAAATTACCTTCCTTACCTGTGAGTTGCCTTCGTTGCACCTGGCGCAGGTGTTTCACTGCCATTTCCAGAATATCTGCCTTTTCCAACTTAGTATAGCTTGTCGTTGTCTGAAATTTTCCAAAAATATTCATTAACCCCTTAACTGGGATCCCGGATATATCCGTCCATTTTACATTGAGTTACAGTTAAATACACGGTTAAGGGGTTAAAAATTAATGAAACTCTCTCCTTCTTTTCTCTGATCTTTTAATTCACTCGCATTGATTTTAAATGCTCCAGATTTTTGACATCAATCTAATTAAGCAGAATATATAAACACCGCAGTTTTGACTTCCTCGGGAATCAGGCACGGTAAGGCTGACCGGTCCCTCTGCCATCGGTAAATCTGCAGTGGCGCTATAGAAGTCGGAATCCTGCTGATCGACCGAGGTCTGGTCGAATTCAGATCGGAGGAATAATAGAGAGAGAGAGAGAGAGAGAGAGAGAGAGAGAGAGAGAGAGAGAGACAGACAGACAGACAGACAGACAGACAGACAGACAGACGACAGGACCGAAGAGAGAAAGATCAGCGGGAAAACTTAATTGATACGCACGCCTAGAGTAATTACCCTCCTCGAAATGCCCCCCAATGCCCTCTTTCAATCTCCATTATCCACCCCATCCTCCCCCACCCACCATCTCCACCGGAACAGATTGCTTGTTAGTTCGCAACACCTCTTTCTACAGCGAGTCCCTTCTTCTCGCCCTCTCCCTCTCTCTCTCTCTCCCCAGACGACCCCCCGACTCTCTGACATTTGACATCTCAGCTGGAGGCTCCGAATGGCACCGGGGGATTGGTCGCAGCCCCGTTCCAGGCGCACAGTTCTTAATTTCCAGCCGCTAATCGATGGGAGGGGTAAACCGGGGTAACGGGAAATTAATCAACGGTCGAAGACGTCATTAGGGGAACTCCGTCGCTCTCCTATATGCCCCCCTTTCCCCTCCCCGCACGTTTCCATTCTTCGATTTGCAGCGTGAGATTAGCTAGCGCGTTATCGCAATCGGTGCTGTTTGTCCGTTTCCACGACGCAGCGACCGCGTCACATCGTCCGGTGCTAAAAGGTCTCAGAGGACGTCAAATGGAAAACGACGGTGTTTGCGTTGGGAGCATAAATGACGCCGAAATTTATACGCATTAAAATACAAAACCTGCCCCGATGACCACGAAGACATGTAGCGGAGATAAGCGTATATCTCCACTGACACTTTCGAAGTTGCTGAAGAATTGCTGAAGGCGTACTTGCGGTTTTTGCCCCCCCATCGGCAGTGGTCAGATAATTATTTTAGCTGGTTAGCAATTTTTAATTAGCAAAGCATGACATTTTATTGACACAAGATAAAACTACAGATGCACTTTTCTTGCTTTTACTGATGCGAACTGGTTTATGATCATGTGCTCAAATTCATTTATCTCAGTTTCTTCTCTTGCTCTTTCTACGCTGACTATAGATCAAGATCACAGAGTTTTTCTTGTCGTCTTCAAGTGGCATCTGTCCCACCTCCCATGCCCTAGGTAGGTCTACCCCCTGTGGCAAGAAGACCAACTGACCAAACTAGTCACTCTTTTAAAGTGATAGATATCCAAAATGCGGGTCCAGATTATTTTTAGGCATCGACTGGGCTTCAATCGGTGCAAACATGAAAGCCCTACGACACCACAAATTTTCGCTCAAATTTCGAAAAAATACCCTGTCCATGAAAAATTTTCGGGCGACCCAAAAATGTATGTCGATGTATTGCTCACATTTCGTTTTAAATCCCTCAAGCGACCCCCACAGATGTCAGAGGACTAGAGAAAGCCGTCACTTTCCACCGTATTAATGTGTCTATATTGGCAATTATAGTAATGGTGGCTATAGGCCTACATTGTAGAGATTAAAAACCCATTTAAAGTGATAGATATCCAAAATGCTTACGTCATTTCTGATGACGTCCATTAGCAGAGATTTGAGTTGATCGAGCGACCGGTTGATTCTCGCCCTCCTTCTCTTCTCCAGAAGTGGTTTGTTGCTCTGATCGAGGAAAACATCATCATCATCATCATCAACATCATCATCGACATCATCACCAGCAACATCATCATCATCATCATCATCATCATCAACATCGTCATCATCGACATCATCATCATCGACATCATCAACATCATCATCATCATCGACATCATCACCAGCAACATCATCGAACTTCTATAGCGCCATTTTAGTCATGTTCCTGGCATCAGTCGATGGTCGCGTTCCTTGATTAGAATCGTAGCACCCCCCAATTGTCAAAACAGGAGACGGATAAAGTGTACAGCACTTATTACGAAATGCTTTTTCAGAGGACGGTTTACGCGAATTACGTTACATCTGAGTAAGCATCTAAGCAGAATCTCTTGAATTTATATGGCGCTTTCGAAGGAAGTAGTACCGCAGTATAGACGCTAATTTTTGGGCGTTAAGTCTAAATTTGAAAACCCCGTTTCCTGCAGAAACGTGGGGTCAGTCAAGCTGGGTCATTCTATCCGAAGGATAGAATCCTTCTATTCTATCCATCATTGATTTGTGACTATTGACAGTAAATATACAGTGTACAAGGCTACATTAGAACTCACAACCAGACAATAATAACATTTCTTTAAAAATCGGGTCCATAAAGCTAATGCGATTCGTCTGATATGTCTGCGTGTCTGTGTGTGTGTTTGTGTTTCTGCTTGTCTCTGTGTATGTCTTCGTGTGTGCGTTATCGTCTGCCTCGAAGTTACTGACCTTTCTATTTTCGGCTGACGTTCGTATGTCGGTGCTATTCTCCAGGCTGTCCATCTTCTTTGTGTAATGATCGCAGAAGTCAGACATTCCACCACAGACAAAAAGGCTTCCCTCTATTAATTATTAGACTGATGTTCGAAAGAAAACCTTCCTCCGAAATTCCTGTCTTCCTTCTTCTTTACACGGAAGATTAATCAATCCAATTGGACTTATTATTACTACGAAATCGTCAGATATGTACGGCGAACTCGCTGTAGAATTGAATTGTTTCAAGTAGAGCGCCCAAATTTTTAAAATGTCATATTTCTGGGGATATAATATACTTTCAGATCTTCCCGACCGATCGAGTCGGTTATTAACAGATTTTCTTGAAAACGCATTCGCTAAAGAAGACGAAGAGCAGGCGAACCGCTTTCACTTACTTACTCACTTACTTTCCGGTAGGTAGGTAGGCAAATAACTTTGGCGGTCCAGATATCCTTTCAAATCAACGATCAAACATTTGATTGGACGAGAGATCTTCGCAAAGAGCTGCCATTGGCTGGCATCTGTTATCGTTTTCATAGATGAGGAAGAACCCTCTGTGATCCCGCCGCCGTATCTCGGTTCCCAAGCCACCAACACCCCCACGCCCACCCCCCGCCCCGGGTGGTCATCGCTCCGTTATCTAGCCGGAGGGCACGCATCGTGTCAGAGGCGTGTGACACCTTCGTGGCGCGCGCGAGCCGGTCACGTCTTGCCCGTCGCCGTAGCCTTGTGCGCAGTATTTGCGGAGCGCGTTGGAAACGTGACCGAGGAGGAGTGCCAACTTGCCAAGCGCGTTTGTTGGGAAAGTTGGATCGTTTGAAATAGTTTGGCGCATTATTTTCGCTGCTGACGATATCAGATTACCTGGAAGCTGGAACATATGGCCGAAATCTATAAGGAAACACATTTGCCACAAAAATCTCTCCTCCTCCTCCTCATCCGCCTCCTCCTCCTCCTCCTTGTCCTCCTCTTCTCCCTCTCCTCCTCTTCTTGATCTTAAGTCATTGTGACTTCATCAGACGTAAATATATTTACCTTCGTTTATAGGAAGTTAGCCAGTTAAGCCAAAATTTTTACATCCAGAAGAGGAAGTGAAAAGGGAAGAGGAGGAGGGAGAAACAGACAGACAGACAGACTGGCAGACAGACAGAGAGAAAGACAGACAGACAGAAAGCAATTTTCCTTTCGAAATACCATATTTTGGCAATATTATTATTATAAGCTATAACCGAACCATAGTTACTATTTCTTTAGTTACTATTTCTTTAGTTACTATTTATTATTATTATTATTATTATTATTATTATTATTATTATTATTATTATTATTACTATATACTATTAGTTACTATTACTATTTATCAGTTACTATATCTTATTATCGCAAAAAAGATAGCGTAGGTTGAAAACAAATTTTGCGATCTGGGAGACGATTTAGAGGATGGACATTTGACAGGGAAAGAGGGGAAACACGAGTGACGGTGAACTTTAGACATGGGAGGTGAACCAGAGGCGTAGCGACGGGGGTGACGGGGGTATATCGGCATATATACCTTCCAAATCAGACCACTTTATAATTTTCAATGTGTTTTTACGATTTTCAAAGTTTTTAAGATTTATACCCACAAATCACATTATACCCACCCCCAAATTCTTGACTACGCCACTGAGGTGAACCCCGTCAGGTTCTTTCACCTGTAATGTCTAAACTTCCAAAGTTTCACCGTAACTTAGGTAGACCGATTTTACCTAGTTTCAAGCTCCTAGATCTCGTCTATCGATTGTCTGAGGTTTGTAGAAATTAATTGCGCCTAAAAACGATACCCAATCTCGCCCCTGCCCTCCTGAGAGACTCCACCCCACCACCCCCTCCCCCCGAGCGACACAGGGACACTATTCCTTCGTCACTCCCAAACCGTCCGTTCTCCATCGAGAGAATTTCCAGACTTCGTTTCATATTTCAAAGCTTTGAAAATCGCGGCCCCGACAGATCAGGGAAGCATCTCCCAAAGTCCCCCCTTTTATTGTCTTTGACCCGACCCCCGTCGGTTGCACTGAAGAGGGCGGAAGGAGACGAAGGCCAAAGAGGCGGTGCGGTCGATCGCAGTTCGGTTATATCCTTCCGCCTGTTTCATTGATTTCGTCAAAGACTTTGATATCGTTGACCTTCGCTTGATTGCCCGCATCGGTAGATTCCCGGCAAGCGTTTGACTCTGTTTACCCTCGAAGGGAGAGCTTTGATGCGGTCAACTGCCCCCCCCCCTGTCCGTGTCTGGGAGATTTAAGTCACATGCATCGCTTGGTTATAAATAATGTGTGCGTAATTCGCAGATAGAGAGCGAGGAGGCGCCACGCACCCATCGTCTTTTGACGGACGCATTCTTTAAATAGATACAACTAGTAATTCGCATATATTTCTAAAATATAAAATCCGAGACACAATATCTTAAAGGTAGAGGTTGCGAGACGAAAACCAAATAGTCGCCTAAAATGTTCAGTCTTTTTACAATCTTCTTCTTACAGTCATGGTTGATTTCACCATTCCCATGAACACCCATTAGCCTATTTTCAATCTCGTGCAGAAGTTTGAATTCAATTTACGGAGAGATCTGCGCTTAGGACGACAATCAATCAATAGATCAATCAATATATCAATCAATAGATCAATCAATCCATTTCTATAGCGGACAGTCGTGGCGTCAAGAACGCTAGCGACGGTACAACGGAAATGACGTGACAGTTAGATCTAAGCGGCAACACCGAGATGACAAGGAATGACGACGTCACGTGCCCTCCGTTCTGACGTCACAAGTGGGTTATGACGTCATCGATGCGGTCGTCGTCGTCGTCGTCTTCGTCTCTTTCTAAGAGGCGCTGTTCCTGGATCGAAGCGCTGTCGTAGGCGGTTTCGTCGATCGTCATGGCAACGTCGTCGGTCGTCATGGCAACGTCACACTCGTCGGCGGGGGTGATCTCAAAAGCCGGATTCTCAATTCCGTTGCTACGATGGCCGGTGGCAATGACGTCACGACGCGACTGACCGGAAATGGAGTAGAACAAGCAATAAGAAAAAAGTCTCGTTTGGCGCGATATTTTTATATTCGGGGCAGTGCTTAGCAACGGTGTCTATGACAACGATAAATAAATGCGACGTTTACGAACAGCTTGATCGAGTGAGAGATATCTTTAGGATACTAACGGCCAAAGAAAGATACAGGGACATCGATTAGATATATGTATCATAGAAGCGGATTAACACAGGAATTTATTCACAAGATATCAAGCAATAAATGTTAGTTCAGGGGCTGATATGTCAGAGTGCCAATATATTTGGATAATAACCAGAAGGATAACAAAAACAAAATCAGCAAATAGTAACAACAAGAGGAGAAGAAGAAGAAGAAGAAGAAGAAGAAGAAGAAGAAGAAGAAGAAGAAGAAGAAGAAGAACAAGAAACAACAACAACAACAACGGCAACAAGATGCAGAAGCATACGGTGAATTTTAGATTAATAGATAATAGATAGCAAAATCTAAATCCTGTAGAATTTGATATAGACTGACAGACAGGCAGATGGAAAGAGAAAGAAGAAGAAAGAAAGAGAAAGAGACAGACAGTCAGACAGTCAGAGACAGAGACAGAGAGACAGCCAGACAGATAGACAGACAGATACAGAGACATAATTTCCAGGTGTAAGGCAGAAGACAGCAGCCACCTGTTGTGCGTCTTCGTGGTCCGTCGTCTGCTTCTTCCCGTCGCCGTCGCCGCCGCCGCCGCCGCCGTCGTCTTCGGCGGACGCATTGGTCGCTGCCAGTTCCATCTCCATGACCTCGGCGAGTGATTTGTCGGAGATCGGTGGCCAGTCGGGCGACGTCTCCATCTCCCTCTCCACCAGTTTGTGCTTAACGCTCTCTTTGAAGACGAGACGAGAAAGACATGGTTGCACCCAAAGCTCCACCAAGACATCGACGAAGTACATCTAAGAGGCACATTACACCACAAACACAGTACACTACACGAACACACGCATGATGGGCGCCCGCACATTAGGGCTAGAGGGGGTACTTGCCTCCCCCTGGAAAATGGAAATGCCAATATTTCACAGTGAAATTTGAAAACCTTGCTAAAATATTAGCCGCGTGACCATTGTGGTAAAATGTGTTTTGCCCCTCTCCTGGAAGAATTTATGTGACGTAGCCTGACCACTGTGTTTTGCTCCACCTGGAAAAATTTTGTGGGCGCCCATGAACACACACACTCATACACAGTACACACAGACGCACATCTCCACTTATAATGCGTCAAAAATGTGTCCAATATTTTAACATGGTGGAATTTGAAATTCATTTTTAAAAATTCGCATAAGCAATTTTGTAGCATCCAAGCAATGGTCCGTCCCTCCTGTTTCGATCCGTATTAAGATTAAGACTTCCCCACTCCTTCTACCCTTAGGATTCCCGATACACATTTTTCTTTTTCTACATACACAACTGGAGTATATATATATATATATATATATATATATATTATATATATATATATATATATATAAATCTCACCCTGTGTCAAGTTATCGGTCAACTGACTTTCTCGAACAAAGGTATAACGTTGAATTTCGACGGACGGTCTTTTTGCAATTTTTTGAAAAACGACCTATACAAAATACCTCTACGTGTCAACGGTCAGGTATAAGACGAGAGAAAGTGGATGCAACAGACCCCGACGACAATGCCTTCAAAGGCAAACGTTGGGGGCATCTTCAGCTGAAAAAAGAAGAACAATTAGAAACCAAACCAAATGGCTTCCAAATATCAAAACGAATGACGTCACACTTCTGAATATTCCGCCGCTAATCAAGTCCCGGAAACTAGATACAGTCAAACTTCGATATAGCGATCCCGTGTGATGCTCTACATTCTACAGAAATGAATGGCACTGGATATAACGTACCTCGAATAAAACGTACTAAATTTTACAGATATATACGCTAAGTACGTTGTAACGAAGTCTTACTGTAGCCAGCTAGACAGACAGACAGACATGCAGATCGATTGCTGGAGAAGTATCTTGCCTAAGGAGAATGTAATTGAATTACATTACACTGATCATAAGAGAGACGCAATTGCCAACTTCTATAGCGCCCATCCGCAAGGCACCGGCGAATGGGCCAGACAGCAGATGGTGTTGAAAAGACGAGTATTATACGAAGGCATAAAAACGCCGCAAATTTCAGAAACTCGAGAAAGACATGACGTCACCACTTTACCTCGAGGAGCCACGCCCACCATGGCCACTTGTTGAAGATCATGATCACTGTGGCAGACGTGCAGATCAAAAGATTGATCAGGAAAAAAACTATACAAAACAGCAGATTTTCATTTAATTTTTTTACAATTCTACTATGAGTTAAACAACTGTGTAATAATGGAAGATCTTCTGTCACTATAAATAATGTTTACATACACATATAATATATAAATAATTATTTTAAAATTCTGCATACTGTTGCTGAAGATGTTCGCTCGATAAGGACTTCCTTTGGCGAAAATCGTTGCCATGGTGATGAACTGTGTACACGTGATCAGAAAAATAACAGTCTGTTCGTAGTTGACGTTCGTATCGTCTAAATCGCGACCGTCTCTGGTATCTGGCTCTTCATACCTGATAGGACATCAAGCAGTATAAGACGGAGAGAGAGAGAGACAGAGACAGACAGACAGGAACAGAGACAGACATAAAGACATGAAAACAGGCACAGAGAGAGAGAGAGAGAGAGAGAGAGAGAGACCGAGAGAGAGACCGAGAGAGATAGACAGACTAGTTTTACATTGTTATGCTATAGCAGTAAATGCTATATCTGGCAATTGGTTCGCACTCCGATTAACCCCTTAACTGGGTATTTAACTGTAATTCAATGTAAAATGGACGGATATATCCGGGGTCCCCAGTTAAGGGGTTAAATCTAGATAGCAATTCTAGTATTGCACTGAATTCGTCTTAGAGGTTGGGTGGAGGGTGGGTCACAAATCCGGCGTTCGATTCCGGATTCCACCGGATCATCGAAGGACCCTCGAATCCAGATCCAGGAACCGCACGGAGTAGCATTAGTGTTCCCTCCCATGTATACTTTATGGTCGTTCGTTCGTCTGGTACAGTGCATGCATTGTACTTGCCACGGCTGAGCCTGTGTGTAGTACCACGAGAATAGCATCACTCCCAGGTTGAGACTCATGCAACAGAGTAGCGACGTCACCGGTGCCATGGCAACCAGACTGATCATCGGCGGCCGCGGCGCGATCGACGAGTAGGGGCCGGTGAAACAGACTACAATGGCAGACGACAGCAACAACCATAGAAATACTTCAGATTTACACTTAACAAAATGGCGGAAGACTGACTTTTCTTCCAGAGTCCAGACCCAGTTGACTAGTTCTAGTGATGACTACATTCTATGGTAACAACAGAGTCGACCGCCAGCACCGAAAGACAACAGCAAGTGTCTCACCTGTATTACATATTACATACCTGATGCCAAACATAGAATATATGTTTACGGTTCAAAATGGAGAATGAATTTTGTTTGTAGAAAAATCGCAAGGCATTTTAATTTCGTAGACTACAACTTTTTTAAATTATTGCGACGCCCTCATACAACAACAACAACAACAACAAAACAAGTAGTAATAGTAAGTAACAGTAGCAGTAGTAGTAGCAGCAGTAGCAGCAGCAGTAGTAGTAGTTGTTGTTGTAGTAATGCATTAGTCATCAGTATAAAGTGCTAAGATGGAGCAGCAGCAGCAGTGGACATATGAAGCAGCCAGTGAGATACACGGTGTCCACTCTCCAGTGGCAGAAGTAGTAGTAGCAGTAAACGCAGCCTTCTCAGAGTAGTAGTAGTAGTAGTCTAGTTGTTCTGTAATCATTAGTCATCAGTATAAAGTGCTAAGATGGAGGTCTGAATGCCTGAGATACACGGTGTCCACTCTCCAGTGGCGAACCCGGGTAAACGTCGCCTTCTCAGACTCTCTCTCTCTCTCTCTCTCTCTCTCTATCTCTCTCTCTCTCTCTGGACAGCACCGTGAATGCCTACATGTGAAGACGAGTGTCGTCACCACAAAGAGATCTTCGTAGAGAAATTGAATATCCGACATTGTCGATCCGACCTGGGAATAAAAACAAGACATAATACCTGGGAATGAAAACAACAGCAAAACAATACACATGCAACACACACAACGTCCAATTTCCTCCTTTATTTAACCAAGCATAGCGCATTATGTAAGGAAGGCAGAGAAACACATATGTAGACTGCCTACGAGAAGGAATTGAGGGAATAATGAATAACATCGAACCAATAAGAGGATGTCAAGATAGAAGAAAGTGGAAATCCATGGTCGCTAACGTAGAAATACACAGCACATAAAGAAGAAGAAGAAGAAGAAGAAGAAGAAGAAGAAGAAGAAGAAGCGCATTGTGATGGCGTAAACAGCTTTCTTTCGGGAAAGTAATACTTCCACTTGTGCTTTTATAAGAAAACAGTCCGTCGATGCTTACCACCGGCCACGTGATTATGCAGACGATGAGGAACTGAGTCATACTGTATCCCGCCATAAACTTAAATATCCCGAATGACGTCACCAGCGACGCTCTCCCCTCCCTACAACAGTCGCCGTTCACGTCACGTCATGACGTCACAGAACACCAGACGAAGCTACAGTGAAACCTCGATAATACGAATCTGGAGTCTGGACAGGACGAACTTTTGATTAGGGCACATAAGTTGGATTCAATATGCTTCGATAATGAAACGGGTACTAATGGGAATCTTGGAAGGGATGTACTGTACTGTACTTCTCGATACAGACGAATGACGATCTTCTCTCTCTCTCTCTCTCTCTCTCTCTCTCTCTCTCTCTCTCTCTCTCTCTCTCTCTATATATATATATATATATATATATATATATATATATATATATACATATAGGCGGATTTTATTAAAGGCTAGGGTATGCTTAAGCCTATCCAACTAATCCCACCAAAACAAAAAAAATGTTTTTTCCATCAACACCAGGTCTGTCGCGTGCTGGATGGCACCCCAGACCCCCATGTTAGCCTACCCAAATATTAAACTCTAAATCCGCCTATACATGTATACAGAGAGACAGAGAGACATAAAGACAGAGAGACAGAGACTTGGGTTGACTTGCCGTATGAGCGACAGAACGCAACTGACGTTCGGTTCTTTCGAGGTGAAGGGAGAGGCGACCGATGCTTCGGCTTCGGACAGGGATATTCCGGCGTGGGCCGTCTTCAGGGCCCCGCAGTCGTTCGCCCCATCTCCGCACATACCCACGTAGTACCTATACCAACACCAAGACAGTGACAGAGACATACATACACAGAAACAGACAGACAGACAGAGACAGACAGACAGACAGACAGACAGACAGACAGACAGTGAGACAGAGAAAGACAGAAAGACGTGGAAACAGACAGCGAGACATAGAGACAGATGTACAGATCTAGTTTTCCATACTCAGTCGCAGTATACTACGAAGCATACACGAAAATTACATTTATCGTGAAGTTAACCTCTTAACTGGGTATTTAACTGTAACTCAATGTAAAATGGACGGATATATCCGGCTCCCCAGTTAAGGGGTTAAAACGTCAAGTTTTTGTGCTTTCACTTTTTCGCCTGTTGCATCAATGTTGAGATTGCATGTAATGCTCGACGTACAATAAAAACCCGCAAGCTTAATTAACAGGGGTGAGATTAGGCTAAAAAAAACTTACAGAGATCAGTGTAGGCGTCGATATAAGAACGCCCATGTATAGGCCAATTCAGTGCAGAATGAAATACGAAATAAGTGCGTATCTTACCCCAGTCTCTGCAGTTCTTCGACGAGCTGTTTCTTCTGGTCGGGCGAAAACCTCGCAAAGACAATTCCTCTCAGAGCAATCTGCGTCGAGAAAGAAATAGAGATCTTTTAAAGCTAAAACTGCTATTTGTTTCACGCACTGAGCGCTTATTAGTTCTACTTGTTTCCTTATTTTCATTTCCTCATTCCTCGCCCATAGTCTCTCTAATTAACCAGTTCCTTCTCCTGCAGCTCAATGTTCCCTCTAATTTTTTGAGTGTGCGCGGAAAAGTATAGTGCCTGAGCGACACCTTTTCATGCATGAACACCTGAATTTTTTAAACATAATTATGGCTCCTAAGACAACAACAGTGTTATTTTAAATTCAAAGTCACGGCGCGGCGGTTGGAAACTGCTGCGCGGCGTTTTCTTGTCATGTGCGCGCGGTCGCGCATCTTAGAGAGGGGAACATTGTAATCCTGCTCTTTGCTGTCATTGTCTTAACCCCTTAACTGGGGATACCGGATATTTCCGTCCATTTTACATTGAGTTACAGTTAAATACACGGTTAAGGGGTTAATAATTGAAATGTTACAAAAGATAGCAGCGAGCTCTGAATCCAATCAGTAATTTTCTGTAAGCGGTTAGATGCTCACGAAGCCAATCGATGCAGCTATATGGTAATATGGGCAGGAGAGCAGCGGCGACCAGTGGCGTAGCCAAGGGGGTTGAGTTACCCCCCACATTGGCTGGCCGACCAAAAATTTTTTTTATTGCGTATTATTATTCTGTGGGTGAAAAGGCGCCAAAATCAGGGCTAAGGTAGCAAATAAGAAAAAATAAGCAAAAATGACATATTCCAAAATAGAGGGGTGGGGAACACATCGACATTTTCTTAAAAGTCTCGACGAGCAAAAAATATCCTCTCCGTGTCAAACGCTTTGACATTTTCATCCATTCTCCTCAATCGCATAATATTATCTACCCACATCATCATCACCACCACCACCACCACCACCACCACCCAGAGGCGTCTCTGGAGGAAATGAAATGAAAATATTAATTTATAATGTAATAATGTGGAACAAAAACAAAAACAGGACCGTGGCCCCAAGGAAATGAAAAGATTAATTAAATTTATTAATTAAAGTGTATGTATTAATGAATTATTTTGCAATAAAGGGCTGATTCTCAAAAAAAAAAAAAAAAAAAAAAAGGAGCTGTCAACTATTTTTAATAATGAATGGCAAATGTAAAAAAAAACTGACAAAAAAAAAAAAAAAAAAAAAAAAAAAAAAAAAGGTCTCAACTTTTTTTGAAACTAAACTCAAACTTAGTCAAAACATCAACAACAATCAAAAAATTTTAAACGAAAATTTAAAAAATTTCTACCCCCAAGAAAAGTGTGAAATGACGCCACTGCCACCACCACCTCACCACCACCCTCAACTACGGTACTCAACGGTTTTACGCAAATCCCACGACCAGTCCAGTCCGATTGGGGGCGGGGGTCCCCCCGGTGGCTGCGCCAATGTAGAAGAGTGACAGCGTGGCTGTGGTGATGTTACCCGCGGCAGAAATTGCGGAAAGTGTTGCCTGAGGAGCGCCCACGACCTTCCAGTGACGGCAAATGAAACACGACTGTTCACTACTTCCAGACGGTTTTTCTCCAGATCTCCCTTCGAACAGAGCGGAAACCAGGATACACCAATCTCGCATTTTCACTGGTAAAAGATTAGCATTGCAAAAGACTGGATAGTTTTTGTTCGGATCAGTGCTTTTTGTGACGGTACGTGCCGATACGGCGCAGTGGCGGCTCCACCGGGGGGCCAGTGGGGGCCCGTGCCCCCCTATTGACTGCCTGGCCCCCCCAGTGGCCCCCCAGTTGGGACCCTATACTTAATGCTACATACATAAAACAACAAATGGTTGGCCCCATGATTAGAAATTGCCCCCCCCCCAACGGCCCCCCCACTTGCCAAATCCTAGAGCCGCCATTGATACGGCGTACCGAAAAACCTTATTTTTTTCTCGCATCATGCAGTACGTTAAAAATCGAATATTGTTACTTTTTGGTGAATTATTTAAAATCTATTCTTGACAATTTATTTAAACGGGAAATTTCCGTTACGTTTGTTTCGAACGAATTGAGGTTTGCGATGGCATTGGGCGTTTCAACGGGGCACCAGAAGATCTCCGAGGGGCGGTCAGTGGACGACGCCGAGACGGAAGCGATGATGACCCGATCGACCAGGGTCAACATTCCACAGGTACGAGCGACGCTCAACGCGGTCAGCATGTTGTCACCTGGACATACACGGGACAGATAAACGCAGTAGTAAGCCTACTACACTCAATGCGAATTAACCTTTATACTACTGCACCAAAAGGAACTGGTAAATGGAAAATCGCATTGATTGGCATAAGAAACTACAGGAGAACCTCGCGGGTCTGTAGAATTACCACGTGGTACGTTATGTCCACTGCCATCAAATACTGTAACTCATTACACGGGACCGTACAATTGCGGTACGTTATAACCGATTACGCGTTATATCGAAGTTCTACTGTAGGTCATACTCGTATATTACAATCGTATATGGCTGAGTGAACATTAATTAATTATTTTCCTTGTTAATTTGAAATTTATTTTTGATAACTAACAAACGCCCAGCGTCGTAGCTAACACCTGTCCACCTGTCCATTGACGGACGCAGGTGAACAGGTGGTTTTTTTACCTGTCACCATGATTGTCCTGATGTTAGCCATTTTCAGTTGGTGTATGACAGGTATCGTTTCAGCTTTCAGCCGATTTTCCATCACCAGAAAACCAAGAAATGTCAAGTCACATTCGCACTCATCCCTGATTGACAGAAAGAACGAGAAGACCATGCAACCATGCAAGTTCATTGGCGCAAACTTGGATGAAAAAGGGGGAGGGTCCAATCAATATAATGTCGCATTCCCTAGGGTAGCCTCTAAAACACTGGGGAGGGAGGCTCGATCCTGGATGTCTCATAGAAAAAACTGGTAGAGTCAGTGGCGGCTCTAGGATTTGGCAAGTAGCAACTTCTAATCATGGGGGC
>CM030846.1:1859274-1866774 GCA_018105865.1 Metaphire vulgaris
TTCTCCGTGTTTACTTTCAACAATCAGGTCCACGTTTTCTTCAAAGCTGAAAAGTCAAATGAGACGAAGCGACATCAGCTCAAAGTGTTTGCGATTAATCAACAACAACAACAACAACAACAACAACAACAATATTTTAAGATTCAATGATGTTATAATGTCAAGGTTTGAGCCGTTATGCAAATAAAAATGCGACATCTACCGTGTAAAAACTAGACGACATCGCCCCTTTCCAGTGATTCTTATTGCGCCAGAGGTGGAAAGTCTATCGACGGATTCGACGCACGTCTCAGGGGCGTAGCGCTGGGGGAGGAGGAGGTATCTTGGTATATATATATATATACACACATATATATATATATCCTTAAAAATCATATTGATTTCTGTGTTTTCATCGGAACTTACGATCCGTCTGGCGCCGCCTGGCGAATGGACAGGAGGTCGAGCCCGTCTTCGGTGAGAGTGCCGGTCTTGTCGAAGCAGAAGGCGTCGAGCGAGCCGCAGACGTTGATGGTGTTGGGGCTGATGCAGAAGATGCGCGACCGACGCAGACGGAACTGGGCGAAGACGATGCCGCACGTCATCGCCGCCGGAAGGGCCGGGGGGACGACGATGGTGACGAGGTCCAGGGTTCGGATGATGATGTCCTCCGCCGGATCTCCGTTCAGTTGCTACGCACGCACACACACATACACACAGACACACACACACACACACAGACACGCACACGAGTAAGAAAGTTAGTAAAAAAACAATCGTGCCAAAAGTAAGTAAGCAGGTAAGCAGGCAAGTAAGTAAGTACGCAAATAAGTACGCAAGTAAATAAGTAAGAAAGTATTCAAGTAAGTAAGTAAGTAAAAACAATCGTACCACAAGAAAGTGAAATCTTCATATCTTATGTATATATATATATATATATATATATATATATAAGCTACAGTCATGGGCACTCACACATTATGGCAAGAGGGGGCACTTGCCCTTTTGGAAAATGCAAATACCAAAATTTCGCAGTGAGATTTTAAAACCTTGCTAAAATATTGGCCGTGACCATTGTGTTAAAATGTTTTGCCTCTCTTGCAACACTTTGCGTGGCTGCTGGAAGGTGGGGGTGGGGTGTGGGGTGGGGATGGGTGGTGGGGTGGTGGTGCTTACCTTGACGACAATGGTGTAGACCATTCCGACGACAGCCATTGTGGCTAGAAAGCCGACGTATTTGTAACTGTCGTTTGTGAATTTGAAATCGATCGGCTTCGGAAATAGAATGGATCGAACAAGTTCCCCCTTGGAAGTCGAAAAACCTTGACAGAAAGAAAGAATATAAAGCGACAGACAGACAGACAGACAGACAGACAGACAGACAGACAGGACGGACGGACGGACGGACAGACAAACAGATGGACGCCGGCAGACAGACAGAATGGAAGACACTATAGTACGGTAGAATGGTATTCAGTAATGTCAGAAAATGACAGATCGCGAATGTTCAAATTTTATTAAAAAGGTAACCATGGTAACAATAATTGTCTAAAACAGAACAAAGATGGCGGCAGATTGTCTTCGACTCTCCGCAGGTAGACTGCTTCCAGCGGAGTGCCAGCTTCCATGGTTAACAGGAACACATTGTTGCGGTCCCACGGGACGGGCGCGCATGTTACAGGGGTTTGACTGTAGGAAACAAATCTGGGAAGGAGACAGTGAAGACCAAATGGTCGCTGTTGACTATTACCCGTTCGATAGACGACTCCTTTGACCACCTCTTCCCCCGCCCCCCGTCGCTGCTGGATGACATTCGTTCCAGAGAAGAGCACGTGACGCGAATGCTGCATCAGGTCGAAGATGACGTCACTCTCGGACGCCTCCAGGGCAACCTTAGTCACCGGAACGCTCTCACCTACGCACACCCACACAGAGTAGTAGTAGTAGTCGTCACTACTACTACTACTACTACTACTACTACTACTACTACTACTACTACTACTACTACTACTACTACTACTACTACTACTACTACTACTACTACTACTACTACTACTACTGCTACTACTGCTACTACTACTACTACTACTACAACAACTACTACTACTACTACTACTACTACTACTACTACTACTACTACTACTACTACTACTACTACTACTACTAATAATAATAATAATAATAAAATAAATAATAATAATTATTATAATGATTTAGTAAATTTTAGTAGGTTTTAGGTTGACAACGCTGTTTAAAAGTAGCAGTCTGCCTAGTTTTCCTGTGCTTCACCAAACAGTTGTTAATTTATGCAGCGCAATATTCCTAGAGAGGAAAGTTAGATGCATGCAATTGCAAAGTCGAAGGTGTTCAGAGGGTCTGTCCCTGAGACGAGCGCTGTGGCTTATGGCTTACCCGTCAGCATGCTCTCGTTCATGATGCAGTCACCAGAGGTGAGGATGACGTCACACGGAATGTTGCAATCGACGGCTTCCGGTATCTGGATGACGTCACCGGGAACCAGCGTTTCCGCTGCGACCTCCATCCATTCTGAGCAACAGAAACGGGTCACAGAACGACTACGACTAAGACGATCAAGATGATGATGATGATGATGATGATGATGATGACGACGATTATACTAGGGCTGCAATATTGCAAGGTTGTAAAGCGCTTTTGTCTTTGGCCTTCGTCATGTTATACAGCGCTCTATAAATCGCCTTATATAGAATATTATCCAAAATCGAAGCTGCAACAACAACAACAACAACAACAACAACAACATAGAGATTGTTAGGTTGCATAGAATTCCATAGGCTGCGTACCATTGAGATCTGCTCTCCAGACGAAGCAGGAACTACTGACACCGATCGTCTTCTTCAGAGCGCGCTCCATCTAAACATACGTCAGCAAAAAGAAAGCAGACGACATAATAATTACGCCTTAGAGAAGAAGTCATTTGGCCCGAGGGCAGACGATCTGTTGCCGTCGGTTGATTGAAAAAACAGGCAGACGACAATGATTCATTTATAGGACGAATGGTCTCTGAAACCAGTTCTGCGATTACGGGAAGCTGCAGGGATTTCAAACATTTTCGGGTGATTTGTTAATAAGTAAGTAAGTAAGTAAGTAAGTAAGTAAGTAAACACGAAATTTCTATAGCGCTGCCCGAAAGCAGTGCACCAGCTTATTCACGAGCGCGCTCAATCTAGGTAAATCTTATAGTCTCTCATAATCTTATAGTCTCTCAAACGAAGAATTTTAAACTCTTATTTCCATTGTGACGTTTGATGGTATGGCCAGTGGGGGGAGGGGTCAGAAAAATAAATTCTATTTATTTCATTGTACTAAATAATTTAATCGATTAGGTAGGCCTATGTTAATGAAGACAGCATGGGACGTCCCATTTGTGCTGTGTATAAAGTTGGTGGTGGGAGGTGAGGGGTAGAGTGGTGGTGCAGGGGTGGGGTCAGTAAGCATAGGCGGTGACCAGGAATCCCCACTTCCTCCCCCCCGACTGTCTGACAATTTTTCTCAGTACGTTTTTACCTGTTCGTGTATTCGCGTGGCAAATAAAGCGCCGCAAGAAGATCAAAGAGACATCATCGGATACAACTTTGTTCACCTGATTTAGGCTACACCTGTTTACCTGTCACCTGTGGTTCTAATAATAAACACATCGCTGATGAATTATTATCGCTTGACTCGAGAACTGAAACAACGTGATCTTCCGTTGGCCGAAATAAAATTCGTCCGCGAAAGAATCGCCGGACAGTTCCAGAAAAATACCCGTCCTTTCGGAATAATTCCCCAGACGATACGTCATCCTCAACGAAGCGAAAGGCAATTTCCGACGGGAGAAAAATCATCCCGCTGTTTTATTCATGACCACCCCATCCCCACCCCCACTCCACCCCACCCCACCAACCCCAAATCACCTGCAGGGAACGGCGTGTACGGCGAATCCTTCGCTCTTGCCAAAGCATCATTCAAATCTAATCGCTGTTAAGAATAAATCCGCGTTTTTTCTTCTTTGAAAGAATTAAGGTTCGGGTGAACCTAGAATGCCCCAAGCACATAGGCGGATTTGATTAAAGGCTAGGGTAGGCTTAAGCCTACCCTAGCCAGATTCCAGCTAGAATTGGGGGGGGGGCGACCCCTCGAGCCTCCGTGACTAGGCGAATGTTTCAAAGTGCCAGCGTATATATTGTAGGGCCTACCATGCGCTGTTGAATGATCTGGGCGGCGAGGGAGACGATCGTAAGGAGGCCGATGCAACCGGCATAGTAATAGTAGGATTCGCCGGCTGTCCATAGAAGGATGCTGAACAACTGGAAGACGTAGAAGGGGTTCAAAGCCTGAAAAAGAAGACACCTTCCCAGAACAACAGCGCACAGACAACATCAAAGGCAACAGCGACAACGGTAGCAACAGACGCAGCAAAGACACAAACAATAAATAGCAATACATATATATATATATATATCGTTTATATACGTTTATATATATATATATATATATATATATATATATGGAGAGAGAAAGAGAGAGAGAGAGAGAGAGGGAGAGGGAGGAGGAGGGAGGAGGGAAGGAGGGGAGGGAGGGAGGGAGAGAGACAGACAGACAGACAGATGGACAGAGAAAAGGACAGAGGGGCGAATAGAGAGAAAGAGACATAGATAGACAAATAAATAGATTGATACTTTTATATATATATATATATATATATATATATATATATATATATATAGAGAGAGAGAGAGAGAGAGAGAGAGAGAGAGAGAGAGAAGGGACAGAGAGAGAGAGAGACTACTCTTCATTGTCCTTTGCATGCAAGTGAAAAGGTCATACAGCTGACGTTGGATGGAAGTGCAGTAGTAGTAGTACTACTCACCTGAGTGACAAGGAGTATTATGATTGGAGTGACGTGCACTCTGATAGAGTTCTCTCCGAACAGCCATCTCCTAAAAAGAGATTAGATTTCCAGACGATGACGTCATCACTTGAACCATAAACGCGCTAAAGCAATCGGAAATTGTTAACTCTTTGAAAGTATATATATAATATATATATATATATATATATATTTTTTTTTTTATTTATATATATATATATATATATATATAATTTCCTTTGTCTGAAAGACATCGTTGCCATAGGCAATCAAACTTTATAATGGGCGAAACTTGACCAAGCGTCCTGATTGGCAGATTGGCCTCACTGGGGAAGCGTCCTGATGTCCTGATTGGCTGCGCGTTGTACTGCATCAATCTACCCTACTACATCATTTACTCTCCCCCGTCATTTTTGACGGGTTAACAGTTAGTAAATAAATAAATAAATAAAAATGACCTAACCTGCTGTGCTGTTCTGCTAGCGTAAGGCCTTTGCTCGTCAGAAGCGAAGAGAGGGTTAATGATGGAACGCTAATTACACAATAATAATGTATTATTTAATATAAAAAGCACGTCTGTCTACGTGTATGATCATTTAGATATTGAAATTCAACCAATTTTTCATCGATCAGTGATCCATTGATTTGTCTATCGATAAGTGAGGAGTAATCAGTATTTTACGATGCAACAAACATAAACAGAAATAGAGAGAAGTTAATCATAAGTCAATTATGTTATGTTGTTTCATTTTGGTTTCGACATATCTCTAGTTTAGTTTTACTTTGCTTGGCAATGCGTTATAGGCTACATATAGCCTATAATATTATATATGATAGAATCTGACCTCATCTTTTCGAAACAATTTCTCTTTGTATTTAAAATATATTTCAGTCTCTGATGAAAGAAAAACGTCTGAAAGTTAAAAAAAGACGAAATAAATTATTACTTATTTAAGAAAATATGTTGACAATTTCAATTCAATTTAATCTTTGTTCACTTTCTGATCCTTCTGTTGCTGCTCTGTCTCTGTCTCTGTCTCTGTCTGTCACTCTTTCTCTCAACCACTCTCTCAACCTCTCTCAATCTCTTGTTGTTTCTTCTCCTCTCACTATCATTTTATCGCTCTCTATTTCTCTCTCTTGCTCTCTCAGTGACTACATAGGCCTATGCCTCTATCTCTGTCTGTCTGTGTCTGCCTCGATCTGGTCTGTCTGTCTGTCTGTCTCTCTCTCTGTGTCTGTCAGTCCCACTCTTATTGCTTCCGTCCTCTCTCCCCGTGCCTGTCTTCCTATTCGTATCCGTGTCTCTGCTGTTCGCATGTCTTTTGCTGCGTCTTTTAGATGATTTTAGTATTGTTTTACTACTTACTTACTTACTTACTTATCAGAAGCCATTTTTATAATCTAACTGAGGGGGCAATCATCTTCTGTGCCACCTGAAGCCGGTTCTTTTATGCAAAGAGTTTTAGCGATCGACACCTGCACGACCGGAATCTTTACCTGGATTGAATATTCCGGAGTGGGATCTGACTTGGATCCGACGTCGATCCGACTTATGCTCTTTCTCCGGTTCTTATCACTATCACGAAATTCAGTCAGAAATAGCGAAACATCAGCTAACTACTGTTTATTATTATTATTATTATTATTATTATTATTATTATTATTATTATTATTATTATTATTATTATTATCGTCGACAATTTATGAAGCGCAGTAACATAGCCATAAGCCAAAGCCAAAAGCGCTGTACAGTCAACAGTATGTAATGCCATACGATCTTGTTATAACAATAAGACTAATAATGTCTTCAAAACATTTGACTCGGAGATGTCCACGGGTTGGGTTAACCTATAGGTTGGGTTGGATTGCGGTGGGTCAGACTTTTCCATATTAATGGTGGGTTGGGTCAGAAATAAGTCGTGGTTTAAGAAATTGTACTGTATTTCTTTGCACAACAATTCCGTTCGAAAATCCCACCTACCTACCCCTCCCCCGACAAATTTCTCAACGGTTTTGCGCAAACCCAACGACTGAACCCCATCCAGAAGAGGGGCCCCCCTCCCGTGGTCATGCCGACGCAAAACCCACTACGAAAATAACCTACACATAACAATAATGAATAGCAAGCAATGGCGAGCTTAATTTTAAAAAAACGCAAACTTTCTGTCAGTAGATTGATTCAATTGAGTTACATTTCAGTCAGTTATATTTTCAAGATCACAAAAACATTGCGCAATATAAGTCGGCAATGACATCGAGGTCCGTCGAGAGGAGGCCGTTGGGCGAGGGGGGAAGGGGTAAATTCCCAGGGTCCTGGGTGTTTTTTTAGGGTGGGGGGACACGCTGTTGAAGGCATTGCGTCAATACATGCGCATTGTTCTCTAACGTCTTGAAAAGTCTGACAGTCTTAAAACAGGTCATCGCCACTTTTTTCACACTTGTGCACATTTTTGGAAAATCGACGAACTTTTTTTGAGAAGGAAATGATAAAGTTTCACGCGTAGTTGCAAGGTTCCTAAGAAGTTTTTATGGGCCGTTGACTGCTCTACCCAGGGGCCAGGCGTTTCTCTCGACGGGCCTGCTGACATCCAATCGCGTCACGCAGCAATTTATCGATCAACTTCTGT
>CM030846.1:1871774-1994274 GCA_018105865.1 Metaphire vulgaris
AAAGAAAAGAGAGACAGAAGTAATTGCTAGTAGTGTTTTGCTCAGTAGGCTAAATGTTAAGAAACCTTGCCAAAAAAGTTCGACAAGCAAAAAAGAAGGTCATTCGCACTATTCTTCACTAAATTTTCTTTAAAACTCTCCGGAAAATATAGGCTGACCAGCAAAAAGAGGTCATCCGGAACCCCCCGCCACGCCCCCAGTGGGGGATGCATCCCCAGTCATCAGCATGGTGGAACCGTCACTGGCCGTAGCATTGCTATGCTGTCTCAACTCGGTATCTCAGTTGCGCTGCTGTGTGAATACGAATAGAGCAGCTGGCATTGACAGCCGCGAATGGCGTTACCTTGGCCCCGACTCAGTAGAACACCTCAGGGGCATTGGCGACCAACGCACTCGTCACGAGACAAATGAAAGAAAGGAACAGAACAGAACAGCATTGTTGACAACCTCGGGGTCTTCTACTTTATTCTACGCTATTTCCCGAAAGGTTTTCACACTGTTTAGAATTTTCTCACGATATCTTAGCGCATTTGATGCACTGCAAACTTGCGATTTATAAATGTTATATAATAATAATAATAATAATAATAATAATAATAATAATAATAATAATAATAATAATAATAATAATCTTAAATTCTCAAAGACAAACGATCGCTTATCCAAGAACACACCAAGTACAGTTGAACTTCGTTAGAACGTACTTAGCGGGTCTGTAAAATTGAGTACTTTATATCCGAGATATGTTATATACAATGCCATCCAATACGGCAGCGCATCACACGGGACGTACACTGCGGTACGTTACAACCAAGTATAAGCTATAACCGAGTCCGTTATAACGAAGTTCTACTGTATTTTTCATATCTTATCATGAAATTATTTCCAAAATGATGGTTCTCACACAGGGCAGACTCTACTGAACCACTCCAACCGTTGTTGTTGTTGTTGATTCTATTATAAATTATTATTATTATTATTATTATTATTATTATTATTATTATTATTATTATTATTATTATTATTACCATCTCGTCTTCTTCTCCTTTGCTGACGCAAACCTGCTCAAACGCATCGACAGGTGGCGCTGAATGACCTTTTGCCATTGGAAGAGATTCACCGGAAGTAGAGAAGAGGAAACAAGAACCGAATTACAACCGGATGTCGCTGTGTCTCAAGTCTCAAGACGTCTGGTCACGTGACGATGTCTTTTTCTGAACTTCGGTCAAACGTCGACGACGTCTTCAATCGACGCATTCCTCGGCGAATGACACTAAAGAAGAGTGCCGCAAAAGTTTTGTTGTTACTCTTGGCACTAAATCAACACTATTGTGTGTGTGTGTGTGTATGTGGGTGTTGTGCTTGTTTACAAGACGCGTCCGTATCAATGACGATGATTATGTGTGTCATGACAAAAAGAAGCCCGGATGGGCGAAAAGAGTCTAAATAACTTCCATTGTGCGAAACCAAAGACGGCACAAAGCATGATTGGCTGCGCACCCCCCCTGCTTTTCGCACCAGCGTCTCCCCAGTTTGGCGCCCGCCGCGTGACGTCACGCCAACCGGGTTGACGCTAATGCGAAACGGAGGGGTCGTCAGCTCGTGACGCACGTTGATACCAGACACCCCCCCACGTTGTCATGCACACTTCCACCCCACGCTGTCTTCCCAGCTCAAAGCGGGCAGGACCTGTTGTGGTTGCTTAACAAGAATATTCTTTCATTTGAGAACATGAATAAGTTCATGAACAATTTCACCACAAATGACTAGGAGCAACAATAGTGATGATGATGATGATGATGATGATTGAGGAGGACGATGATGATGATGATGATGATGATGATGATGATGATGATGATGAGGATAATAATGATGATGATGATGATGACGATGATGATGATGATGATAACGACGACAAATTATTTGAAGTTAATAAAGTTCTAGAGAAGACGCAGTTTTCGTAGATTTATTCAAAAGCCGGGCATTTCGAGAGCCACACTTTAGTTTGCAGTTTATTGGAAAATTATTAATTCAGCAGAAATTGAACCGAGAAGACGTCTAAGCTGGACAATCGACCATCTCTCTCTCTCTCTCTCTTCCTTCTGTCTTAATTCTAAACCATAATAGCGAACTGCATCTTAAGACACGCTGTTCCCTCCCTCTACCTCTCCCCTTTAAATAGACTCTCGTAGTTATAAGGTGTTGCTACTACTTAAGCTGGTAATTTCGCGCCGCTAAAACTTAACTTGTCATTCATTATCTCTACCATGAAATTTTCGACAAGTGACACCTTCTCATTGGCATATATACGAGTACTTCTCTCTCTCTCTCTCTCTCTCTCTCTCTCTCTCTCTCTCTCTCTCTCTCTCTCTCATCTCGCAGAACTAGGAGTTTGATCTTGCTTCTGAGTATGTACTGCATGTAAAAGACGCTATATAAAGTGTCTGCTACATTACATAGTTTGCTTCGACCAAGGCAATTCTAAAATGACGGTCAAACAAACACGACTTTCTACAACGCGATATTTAGACACTTATAGAACGCATTTAACTGCATGGAAACGTTTCGTTTTAACTGCCGCATTGGAAGCCATAAAACAGTCTAAATCACATATAGTGCCTACCTATAGGTAGGCCCAATGTTACCTATAGGCCCTATGTGATTTAGACTGTTTTATGTAGCGATCTAATTCAAACTTTCATAAAACTTACCACAACGCCTTAGTTTGAAGAATGCATACGAAGAAGAAAGTCTCGTTTTCACAAGCTAATAATGAGCTGATTATTAAAATGCGTCTATTTTTTCATTGAAATTCTACTCATCGCCCAACGTCGGGTCACTGTGCAGAGACAGGTTGGCTGAAATATGATTTTCACCACCTGTGGTGATCTGACCTCTAGTGCGATTGTTTACAAATGAATGCTTAAAACTTTATAAACAGTCAGTCCCCGTGAGCGCTCACGGGTCCACTGACTGTCACCTGGCCAGGTAAATTTTAGCCTCTCTCTCTCTCTCTCTCTCTCTCTCTCTCTCTCTCTCTCTCTCTCTCTCTCTCTCTCACCTAGAGCCGGCGTCACCAAACTGCCGAAAACTAGGAGATACCTGTTCAAACGAACAGTAGAAACTGGTAGATCCTCTGGTTAAAAATACGCTGTGATATACTGTATAATCGATAGTTCCTGTTTAGTTCATAACGGATTTTGAAAAGTCATTCATCAGCTCTCTATCGGTGACTGAACGTCAAGGTTTCACGAAAGAGGTTCTTTTTGCAAGAAATTTGCTGCATTAGGTTTTTACGACGAAGACCCAAAATTCAACGGTGTCACTAAACGTCTGATTTTACCAACCACGCAATAAATTCCCAGATATCGTGGATTTCTTAAAGCACTGAAAGTTAAATTTGCAGCGAATTCGTCAACAGACCGACATAAAATTCCCGTAGACGCTCTGAAAAAACCCCAGTAGAAATCGGATAGGAGGCCCGGGGGTTGCTTCGTTAGCGTCCGTTGGTACGGCGGTCGGTTGGTGTGGCGCCCATAGTCCACAAGTTTTGACTAAATCACATTGTAAACAGTATTTACAGTCTGCGTGCATCTCATGGCCCGACGAGTACATTTTCAACAGTTATGGATTCGATTGGTACTTGACCGGAGCATGCAAATACTGTAACGTTATTTGAATATTATTATGGACCTTTGGGGCGGTTTACGGCCCGCCAGCACGTTACATAACCAGCAGGAACGTAACTTTGTAACGTATCGCGAAACAAAACCAGCGCACGCTTGGAATAATTTCTGTAGGATTTATCAAGGTACACGTCACCTGCGTGAATGACAGTTCGGTTAACACTCCAGGTGACACACAGCCCTTTGAAACCTTGCGAAGAATACCTCAGGTACATTGCATGGCCGGATGCTTGCCTATCACCTGCATTGCGCAGGATCTAGGGCAATTTTTTGATTCTACATGTTCACCAATCATACAAATAGCATCCGTAAAGTAACTCACTATTACGTTCGTGATTTGTATCGTAAGCTCATTAGGAAATTTACCCAAAAAACCTGCACTAATGCACTTGGCAAATGTCACCCGTTTGTCCGGCCGGATGTCCTGGATTTGACCTGGATCTTAAATTATTTGGATTTGGCGTGCCATTGCCCTGATGCTCATGTTCATTATGAAGTGGCGCAATAGAAGTTTAAGATTAGATTAGGTTTAGATACGCACAGCGCATACCTACGTATACATATTATAGGCGTGTAAAAATAAAGTGTTCGAGTAAATATTGACGATTTATCGGAAATAATTGCGAATATTAAGCAGAATGGAAGAATTGAAAAGAAGTAGACAGCAGGGTTATTTTTTATAGGATTAGCAGTTTTGGGGGTCGGTAAATTCTGGGGGTTCCCTGCCAAAAAAGTCTTACAAGCAAAAAAGTTCATCACATACCTGATATTGGGGTGGGGGTTTGAGGGGTGTCGGTCTCAAATTGGGGGTGTTGGGGCGTTGAGGGTGTTAGGGGTATAAAAATATCCCTGGTAGACAGAATATAGCAATAGTTGGAATGCAATAAAGATTAAGACAACCCTTTGAGTTCTAGAGTAAAAAACAATTAATTGAATTAGTCCAGGAAATTCAATAGGAATTTTTTGGCATATTTCTAAAGCGCGAACCAAGTTCGCTTTGACGAAAATTGCGCGTGATTCAATGTCACGTGATAGGCCTACGTTTAGGCGGGCGAAAGCGAAGAAGCAAACTGCCTAATAGTATTACATGTATTTTATTGTCAGTTCCTCTCGATAAGTTGAACTAAATGGAGAGAAAAGAAAAGAAAAAACTGCACATCGTTTGCCTGACATTTCTGTTAGAATGTGTTCTAGCCAGTACCTGCCGGCTGATTTCGGATAGACAGCCTATAAGCGGCCCACTCTATAGGGTGTCAACATCGACAAGTTCATTTAGCGCAACCAGGGCTAGTCGGCAGTGAAAGGAACTTTTGTATAGTCAGCCAAGTAAGCAAGCGCGCCAGCAAACAGAGAAAACCCTGTTGATATAGACTCAAAGTTATGTTTTAATGCATGCGCAAAGTCTTATAATAAATTCCAGCTTTAATGCATCTTGGTCTACATGTATATGCCAAGTCTGCTCACTCACTAGCTGTCCATATCCGCCAATACCGTGTGATCGGCCCAGAGCAGTATATTGACTCTCTGTTTGCGTTTTTCAGACGAGTGAGTTTCTAGATCGTTTTTGCTTCGTGTGCGCTTTGACCTAGTTTGAGAATGCGTGACCAAAAAAAATCGTCGCCAGCCTTACAATGACCCTGTGGCAAACGACCCGCGCATGAGCCTCTGAGATTAATCTACAGTAGGACTTCGCTATGACGGACTCGGTTATATGCAGCGCACAGGACAATACTCGGTTATAACGTACCGCATTGTACGGGGGGTCCCGCGTGATGCGCTACCGTATTGGATAACATTGGATATAATGCACCTCTGATAATATTATAACGCACTATATTTTACAGTATCGCCAAGTAATTTACGTTATGGCGAATTTCTACTGTACGTATTATTACAGTGCGGACAACTTCAGTTCTGCTGTGTTAGATGCCAATAACAAAAGACAGCTTCACGCACACGCACACACACGCCGTCTTTAGTTCTATAAATTAAATTGACGAAAACCAATATGAGATTTGTTTCTTGAATTTGACTGACAACTGATCTGTCTGTTTAGCTCCTCGCCGTCTTCTTCTTCTTCTTCATCTTCTTCTTTTCTCTTTCTCCTCCTCTTCCTCCTCTCAGTCTGTCGCTGTCTGCGCCTATTAAGCGGTTCTTGGCCAGAAATTAAGTCGGGCAATGAAACAGGCTCCTTTCGTAAAGGGCGCGTTGCATGACGGGAAATATTTTTCGCTGACGTCAGAACCCATTAGTTTTGCGAATATGGCGACGGCGTCAACAGCAGCAGCGGCAGCAGCAGCAGCAGTCGTCTTCATCATCATCATCATCATCATCATCATCATCATCATCGTCGTCGTCGTCGTACTAATACACGCTTCTCCTCCTCCTCCTCCTCCTCCTCCTCCTCCTCATTCTTCTTCTTCTTCTTCTTCTTCTTCTTCTTCTTCTACTTCTACTTCTTCTTCTTCTTCTTCTTCTCCTCTTCTCATTCTTCTTCTTCTTCTTCTTCTTCTCTTTCTTCTTCTTCTTCTACTTCTTCTTCTTCTTCTTCTTCTTCTTCTTCTTCTTCTTCTTCTTCTTCTTCTTCTTCTTCTTCTTCTTCTTCTTCTTCGTGGCAGCTGAAGCCGGGTATGATATTGAAAGGGAGAGAGAGAGAGAGAGCGGTTCTCTTATAGCGCTGCGTATACGGGTACTTCGATACCAGCGCCTTCTGTCACGGCCAATTGACTTGTGTCCTCTAATGGCATTTCGCGCTGGAGTTGGCCATCGGAGAGCAGGCAGAAGGAGGAGCAGGAGGAGAGAAGAAGGAGGAGGAAAGAGGATGAGGAGGAGGAGGAACGCCTGTTTAAACTCTTCCAGCAACTGAGTGCTCTTTGAGGAAAATTGGGCACTAAAAGCATCTGGTGACCCCTCGCCCCGTACGCGCAGGGCGAGGGGTCACCCCTCTTTCCTCCTTCCTCCCTCTGCCATGTCGAAAAATATTTTCACTTGGTCAATGAAGGATAGTAATAATACCGCGTGCACTTCCACTCCCACTCACAATAGCACCACGGAACCTTCAAGACGAATTCATCTCTATACCACACACGAAGAATAATGGAAGAAGCCGGAGCAATCCGTACGGTAAAATTAGAGGGATAGAAACATCGGAGAAGACATAAAAAATCACTATATATATATAGTACATTGTAATATATGATTATATATATAGTACATTGTAATATATGATTATATATATATATAAAATCATATATTACAATGTACTATATATATATATATATAATCATATATATGTACTATATATATATATATATATATATATACTATATATATTCATATATGATATATGATTATATATGATTTATATATACATTGTAATATATGATCATATATATATAATCATATATTACTGTTATATTACTATAATGTACTATTATATATATATATATATATATATAATCATATATTACAATGTACTATATATATATAATCACTTTCAAGTCTTTAAGTCTTTTCTGGCCTCCCTTAGGGTTCGATTTTTTTATCTGATATAATTCCCAGTTAGCCGATATAACGTCTGGAAAAATCATGATTTTGATATTTAATTTCGATAGCCTACGTTTTTTCTCAAAGCCGTGAAAATGTCGCGAAGCCGCAAAAGACTAGGACAAGAGCATTGCGGATATAATTAACGTGTACTAGTCTAATAGTTATATTCATTCATACGAACGTCTTTAAAATTTATAACCTTTTTTGTTATTGTGTAATAGTCTATAATATCCGTGCCTATAAATGTAAGCGGAAGGCAGTGGCGTCGCCAGGAATTTTTGGGTTGGGGGAAAAGGGGCTAGCGTGTCAGATTCCTTACCAACCCCTCACCCCTCTCGACAGAAAACTTTCTCACCGGATTTGCGCGAATCTGATAGGTGGTCTGGGGCAGGTTGGGGGGCAGTTGTCCCCATTTGCCCTCCCCCCCCGTGGCGGACGCTAATGAGCGGAGGTCCTATTCCATCGGGTTCTCCATATTTCCGTACAGGTTCTTATTTATTTATAAGTAACTGTCTATTTTAATAAATCGTTATCATAGTCATAAGGGAACAAGAAGCGATTGTCGAATCACTGTAATATAATTGCTTTACATCTCAAGATTTAATCTAATTTTATTATTTTATCGTCATATTTTGTTTGGAGTTCTATCATAGACTCCTTCAAAGAAACTCACAAAGCCTGGCCCCAAAAAAAAAACTTCCTAGGGGCCTAGTCGGACCTGAAAACGTCAGTTAGTAGAAGTTGTGCCACCCTCCACCCCCCTATTCCGTAACCCTGGCAGTGTTGGAAGTATTTATAGGAATGTGAGAGAGATCGTATTTTTAAATGCATACAGATAATAGACATTCAATTCAAAATCGTTAATACCAACCAGCACATGCATATCGCGTCCAGAGAAAATGAGTCGCTACTGTAGATTCTGAAGATTTTCGATTATTACTTTACTGTAAAGGAAACATTTCGATTCTTCTCGGCTTCTCCGAGAAAACATCATTTTACGGAAGCGCATTAACACAGACGATACAAATCATGTACTAAGCGCTGCCGCATTGATTTTCAAATGAAGGTGTAATACAAAATAAAGTTTTCTCGTTAAATCTCACGCGTCTGCATTAAGATGTTCTTACCGACGAAACTAAAGATGGCTTCCAGTTCGCTTCTTCGTCCTAGTTCTGCTTTTTTATAAATTTAAATATGACCTTTTGACCTTCCTAAGGTACTGCATTCGTGAATGGATCTGCAAGAAAATGAATGCTAGATATGAAAATATAAAGTTATGCAGAAATGTCTCGTTTTCGACGCAACTCAAGATGTTCGAATTAAAATGAAAAGCGCACAGCACTAAAACGAATGTTAACATTCACACAAATGTAGCACAGCGTATACGATATTAATATGTAATAATAATAATAATAATAATAATAATAATAATAATAATAATAATAATAATAATAATAATAATAATAATGAATATATTGTCCACTAGTGTTCCAGGACAGTGTGCGGCGCGGTGGCAAATCGAACCCACTCGACTTCTGAACAGGGATATAGTGTTGTTTGCATTGACGTGCCACGGGGCTGAGACAATGAAGGGGGGCTCTCCCATATTTTCTGGGACCATTTGTGTGATTTGTGTGCAAAACCGTTGAGACATTTTTCTGGAGGCCTTTTAACCCGAACATGTTGACGACCTCCCCCTTATTCCGGAACCCTGGCTACGCCACTGGATATATATATATATATATATATATATATATATATATATATATATATATATATAGTCATCCGTTTGTGATCTTGGCTTTAGTTTATTTTTCGCTGTCTGCGGCGTCGGCGGCAGCACCGTTTTCGCGGGTAACGATCTGGAGTTTGAAGCTCTGTATGACGGACTGAATCCGGCTGAATCCGCCTCTGACGTTGGACAGGCCCCCCAGTCCTCCTCCTCCTCCGCCTCCGCCTCCTCCTCCTCCGCCCCTAGGCGCCGCCGTCGTTGTGTTGGTCGTGGTGGTGTTGGTGAGGAGGTTCGCGTGGCGGCGGCGTCGTCGCTCGCACCGACAGCGCAACAGCTTCTTGAACGCGTACCGGAACTCCTTCGAACACAGCCCGTAGACGAACGGATTGACGGCCGAGTTGCAGTAGCCGAGCCAGAAGAAGACCTGGAACAGCATCGCCGGGGTACAGCCGCGGCAGAACGCCCCCAGCAGGTAAACGGTGAAGAACGGCGTCCAGCAGGCGACGAAGCACCCGACGATCACCCCGACCGTCTTGGCCGCCTTCTTCTCGCGGTTGAGCGTTCGCAGCTGGGCGACGATGTTCAGCCGGGACAGTTTCAGCGAGATCAACGAACTGCGCTTCTCGGCCGCGTCTTCGGCGCCGTCGAGCAGCAGCAGACTGCTCTTCCGGCTGGCGTCGACGCTACCGTACCCCTCCGCCCCTCCGACAACGGCGGCGGCGGCGCCGGTCTTTGCCAGGTCGGCGGAGAGGACGCTCTGTTTGCGCTCGGTCCGTCGGCCGCCTCCTCCTCCTCCGTCGGTCCCCGTCCCCGTTATTCTCCTTCTCTCGTCCGAGTTCGAAGTGGACGCCGTGACGACGATCTTGGGCGGCGGCGTCACCTTCGTCGCCTCGGGTACGATGCTGGCCCTCCCCGTACCTCCTCCTCCTCCTCCTGGGCCCCCGGCGGCGCCCCTTGGACTCCCGGCGGCGGCGGCGGCGATGCTCATGTTCCTCGCGGCCAGTTGGCTGTCGAAGCTGCGCCTCGTCAGCTGGATGGAGACGGCGGTGACGGGCGGCAGCAGCTCGGAGATGCAGCCGTTCGAGTGTCGCATGGTTATCCGGCTGCCGCGATGGACGCGCAGCGTCAGGGACTTGGCCCCGGCGGCGTCGCCGTTGGCCGGGCAGCCCTTCTTCTCGATGAAGCCCCGTCGAAAGGCGCTGGTCGCCGACGTCGCCGTCTTGTAGATCTTCCAGTAGAAGACCAACATGATGAGCATCGGCAGCCAGAAGGACCCGCACGACGAGTAGACGATGTACCCGGGTTCAGAGGTCAACGTACAGAGGAGCACCTGCGTCGCCTGGATTGCACCAGCGGCAGACGACCTATTAGTGTATATCGTCTGGTTGTTGTTGTTGTTGTTGTTGTTGTTTGTTGATGTCCTCGACAACTATTCGCAGACGACGACCACCGACGCCGCCTTGTAGCACCTGTTCGGAATACCTGTGAGGTTGACGCCGCTGCGCTGCTGCTGCTGGAGGGGCGTGGTGGATGATTCAGGGGCGACGTCGCCCTGCTGGGCCGAGCCTCCCTCCCATCCGATCAGCGGAGGAAGGCAGATGACGAACGACAGGATCCAGACGCCGATGACGATGGCCTTGGCGCGCGAAGGTAGCATCAGGTGCGGGTACCTGAACGGACGGCTGATGGCCAGGTAGCGGTCGACGCTGATGGCGCACAGGTTGAAGATGGAAGCGGTGCAGAGCCAGACGTCGACCGCCAGCCACGACCGACACCAGAACTTACCAAACGGCCAGTAGCCGAGAATCTGAAAAAATCACCGATCGCCATTTTGCCTGGTTTAATTGCGTCACAGGAGTTGGGGGGCAGTCAGGGTTATTCTAGGATTATCAATTTTTGTTGGGGGGAGGGTGTAGGTAAATCGGTAAATTCTGAGGGTCCCCTGCTAAAAAGTTGTCTGACAAGCAAAAAAGGTCATCACATTGCTGAGATTGGGAGGTGTTGGGGGTGTCGGTCTCAAATTGGTAAGGGGGGGTTATGGGTGTAAAAATATCCCTGGGGCCAGTGGCGTCAATCCCTGCGAGGGTTCTTAGGTCCGGACCGTCACAAAATGTGGTTGTGAGGGTCCATAAGGCACAAAAATCTGGATAGATCTATATTGTACCGTTGTACGCATTAAAACATTTTGCGTTGGATAGATAATATAGATATACTGTCATCAGCAAATGGTATTTTGGAGCATTAATGAGTATCCCAACCCGCGGACAATTTAAAATAGAAATCTTGTTGCCGGATTCTAAACAGGTCCATCTGTATACAGTTTAACAGACGTTCATATACAGTAGAACTTCGTTATAGTGTATATCCGGTTATAACTTATAAAGTATACATGTGCTACCGTATTCGATGGTATTGGATATAAGATTGGCCTACCGCAGATATAACGCATTACATTTTGCAGACTCATATGCATTTATATGTAACTTTGATATTAATGCACTGGCCATCAGCATAAAGTAAGCGGGGTTCTGCAGGACACTGCCAATCAATTAAATGGACAAGTATTAAGACATCCAACTAACAACCAATCGGTTCTTAAGGACTAAGATCAAAGAACCACCGGGGGCTTTACAGGCGAACAGCTAACGCCAGAAAGAACAAGGACTCGCCGCAAGAGAATTAGAAAATTAAACGAAAAATATTCGATGTTGGACTTTAATAATAATAATAATAATAATAATAATAATAATAATAATAATAATAATAATAATAATAATAATAATAATAATAATAATAGTTACAGTACGATTTCGAACTATTGCCATCCAGTGGCGTAGCCAGGATTTTCCGCAGGGGGTTGCCACCAACGATTTCATCAACACCCTCCTTGGCTACGCCACTGTTGCCATCTTCAGAGTTGGCAATACAGGATGAGTTGTGGATCGAACGGCACAGTGATAATTTTCAATTTCCTGTTTGTGCAAATCTTCTGCTCTAGCCATTACCTTAGTTCTTAGTTAGGCAATTCACCACTCCACATTAACTTCTGTCTACTTACTTACAGTATAATAATTGCTACGGCATCTCCGGTTATGTACTGGATGCAACCAAATGCCAGTAGATTTATTTTACTTGAAGAGAGAGAGAGAGGGAAGGAGATAGAGAAGTAGACGGAGAAGAGAGAGAGAGAGAGAGAGAGAGAGAGAGAGAGAGAGAGAGAGAGAGAGAGAGAGAGATATAAGAGAGAGAGTTCCACTGGACCGGATTAATGTAATTCCTATTCATCGGATCTCCTCTTAGCCGTCGTTGCATTCGTGGAATTTCCTAATAACACAATGGAGTCGTGTCGTGAGCATTTCCAGCGAATATTGGGTCGTCAGCAGATTTGAGGGTCAGACCAGTCGCGGCAGGAGGAAGGGGAAGACTGCAATTTCCCCAAATTACCCTCAGTTCCCCGATCCGCCGATATACGAAAAAATAGACAAGTCAGTAAGCAAGCAGCGAGAAGAGGAAATTTCCCCATTTCCCGGCAAATGTTAAAAGTTCGATAACTCTTTTCTATATATGTGTACATGTAAACTCGAAAGAAATAATTATTATCGGCTATGCACATTTGATTATGAATGTATATATATATGAATATATATATATATGAATATATATGTATATATATATATTGCTGTCTTCCGCGTCTTTTTTAAATCGAAAGCTAAATATTCATTTATTTCATTATCTTCTCTTTCAGGGTGGAAAAAAAACTCAACTCCTCATTTATTTATGAGTTTATTGTCAATCGCCATCGATGTTTTCGCCACCCCAAAGAAAATATCGTCAAACCACAACACAACATCTGTGATGAGTTATTGTTACTGTGCACTTAATTAAATAATTGTCTGCATCTCACATTAAATAATTTCAGTTTTCTCGTCAGTAGACCACCGACCAGCGTCAATGCAATTAAATACATGTCGAGCCACAGAAAATTGGCTCACTTACTTACTTACTTATCAATTCGATCCCTCGAAGCAGGCAAGGGCCGTTTTAAGGCACAGGCACGTGCCGGGGGGGGCCCCGCGATACAGAGGGGCCCCGGTGGACGGCGAAAAAAGACCATCACCGCTTGTTGGTGCTTGATTTTCTGCTTTTCTTCTCGAAAATTCTGACAGGCAGAAGCAAAGCCGTCACTAGTTTTTTTTTTAAAACTTTTAAAACGGCACTCACTCGGCTTACTCACTCACCCACAAACTTTTAAAACGGCACTCACTCGCTCACTCACTCACTCACTCACTCACTCACTCACTCACTCACTCACACCACCACTCAATCAATCAATCAATCAATCAATCAATCAATCAATCAATCAATCAATCAATCAATCAATCAATCAATCAATCAATCAATCAATCAATCAATCAATCAATCAATCAATCAATCAATCAATCAATCAATCAATCAATCAATCACTATACTTACTTTGATTAATTAATTTACCGCGCAGTCGTGGACTGTGCCTTAAAGGTTGTCACCAGTGGCGTAGCCAATGGGGGTCTGGGGAGTTAAACCTCTCCTTGGCTGTTCGCAGTGTAAGGAAGAAGGAGGAGTTCGGGGGTTAAACCCCCTCCTTGGCGAACATTTAAAAAAATTGCGATAACTGTATAGCGTACGCGCTCATATACTGTACCTATACATTTCAATTAATCATTTTAGCATAATAAGAGCTGAATAGCTGACGACCTTTCATTTGCATGTCGGGAATTTTTCCGTGCTTCTGACTGCTGTCACTCAATTCGTGGAATGATAACGTTGTCTTTCTTTGGTTATGAGAATTTTCCGAAGTTGGGAATCACGGGAGCCATAACCCCTCCCAGGGATATTTCTAGGATTGTGAATTTGGGGGTTGTCGACCTCAAATTGGGAGGGGGTGTCCGGAGCTAATTAGTATGCATTTTGTATGAATACCATTGTCACATTACCAAATTTGTGTGTGTGTGGGGGTGTCGACCTCAAATTGAGAAGTGTTGGGGGCTGTTAGGGGGTGTAAAATATCCCTGCCCCTCCCCTTCGGAAAATTCTGACTGCGCCACTGGTTGGCACCCCGCGGCACTTCAGGCCATTCTGGTGCAAATCGGGCGCATCAGAAAAGCAGAACTAATTTATCAGACGCCATTTACGACCCTGTCTTCACCAGCACCGATACAGATCTATAGCCCAATCGAATTATTCAGGTTGGACTTCGTTCGTTTAAAAACGTTTGATTAATTATAAATACAGTAAAACGCAGATAAAATTCACCAAAAATAGACGCATATACGAACAGCAAGCAGCAGCATCTGTTCTTGACTCTAATGCAGGCGTAGGCAAACAACGACACGCCTGTCGGTGGCAAGCGAATTAATTACGGCGCTACATCAGTCACTGTATATTTATAGTTTAATGGGCGACGAACATTCAAGACACAAAACTAGAGACTGTTCTTAAATCTAAACTTGTCTCCAAATGGATTAGACCTTCGATTTAACCATGGCACCAGGCCTGAGGAGAGGGGAGGGTGGGGTGCAGCCGGAACATTGTTCCGAGGCCCATGGAGCTCAAAGGGGCCCGGGTCCGGTGATAATGTATTAACAATTAATGCCATAAAAACTTTTTCACACTTGTATACTTGCATTCAGTGTTTATTCTAGCCACCTTGACATTGGGAGGGGGATTTTGAAATGTTTGGGGGTGGGGACAAGGTCAGAGTCTCCAAAAATCTTGGCGAGCAAAAAAGGTCATCCTTCCAACCTCCGTAGTATTTTTACCCTTCTTCAATGCCCTGATAAGCTCAAATTTTTTCATCCTTACATTTTCCCCCTCTCCAAATAAAGTCCCCGTCGCCACACTTTGGGGAGGGGAGAAATTTCCATCTCCCCATGCAACATATCAAAAAAATTTTTGGGGGGGGATTTTTTATCTTGGGGGGGGGGAATTCCCCCCAGAGAAGGCCTAGAATAAACACTGCTTGTATGTATACACTTTTAATGGAGGCCACCGGAATTCTGCTTTGAAAAAGACCGACAAGCATAAGAAAGTTCATAAACTTTCTCACAGACTTGTCAGGTCAGGGGCCCGTGACTATGTTTTGCACCGGGGCCCGGAAATTCTCTCTGCGGCCCTGCATACATGGCACGCTGAGACCGGTGCTGATTGGTTGTTTGAGCTGCGAATGAATTAGAACTGAAGCTTTGTTGGCGCAGTGCTAAGAAAGGCTTCAATCAATCAATCAATCAACTTCTATAGCGCCACTAACATAATGCCCAGGGCATCAGCCGATGGCGCACCAAATCCAAATAGCATTAGAGCCATGCAGGTCAAGCCAGAAGATCAGTCCGAAACGGCGGGAGAGCAATCTAAGGGGGATAAACCAAGTCACACAGATGTGTTTTAAGGCCAGATCTGAAAGATGATAAGTTATTAGTTATGCGAAGTGATGTTGGTTGTGAATTCCAGAGCTTAGGGGCGCACACTGAGAAACAACTTGCCAGTCTCTCGGCTAGGGCTTTGAAAGTAAGAGGTCAGGACGAGAAAGCAACCGAGTGATTACGGTGCACGTGCTTTGTTTAGTGACGTACATCTCTGCAGAGTTTTATCAAGATTGGTGTAACTTTGACAGAGCTTACAGCCAAAAAAGAAGCTGGAATTTATTATACCACAGTATATATATATATATATATAAACTTTTATTTGTTAATGTCCTCGGAACTTCATTCCCTAAGGTCTTATGAGAAAAAATTGTTCGGAGAAAAAAATGTATATAGGCCTATAGGCCTATAAGCTATACAAAAATTAATATATATATACAGATTTATACAGATATATATTGGATATGATATTACAGTGGGATTTTTCCCGATGGACAATTGTATAATCTATAACCACAATAATTATATCATTTATATGCCGTGTTGGCGACTCTGTAGAGAGCGCTTCTGCATAATAACGAAATAAACGACCTGCCATAGAAGACCGAAAATCGTGCGTTTTTACTCTGGCTACAGACATCGCGCCCTAGTCGTCGACTCACGAGCCAGTGGCGTAGCTAGGACTCCGGAATATGGGGGCGGGGTAGGGTGGGGGTGGGTAGGGCACAGCGGCATTTTTGACAAAAAAGAACGTCAAGTGTTCATCGCAGTTCGCGTATTCTCCACGATCATTCCACCAGCTACCCCACCCCCACCCCCACCCCAAAAAGGAGAAAATTCTCATCGGTTTTGCGCAAATCCCATGACCGGACTCGGCCAGAATAGGGGGCCCGACCCCGTGCCCCCTCCCTCGACTGCGCCAATGTCCCGAAACTATAACAGATGCACGCAGAAGAAGAATATTGTTTGTTCCTCATTTCGGAATTTTCTCGAGGATAGAGTTACACAGAGACTATAGCCGCCGTCGTACGATCGGCTGGTGACGCCCTAAGACGCAGCTTAAGGTAAGGCGTCGTCTTCGTCAGTGGCGCCGCCAAGAATCCGTAATAGGGGGGCACATGGCCATTTTCAGCTGAAATGCCTTGTGTCAAAGCTCCCAGCGCTTTGGACTTTGGTTCATTATAATAATTTCCTTAATAATAATAATAATAATAATAATAATAATAATAATAATAATAATAATAATAATAATAATACTATAATAACAAACTAATAAATAATAATAATAATAATAATAATAATAATAATAATAATAATCATAATTATCATCATAATCGTAATAATATAATACTATCATCATCATCATCATCATCATCATCATCATCATCATCATCATCATAATCATTTAAAGTGTGATTTAGTTAAAGTGGTTTAGGAGGCTAAGTAAGCCTGAACGTGTGAAAACAATGAACATTGCCATTCGCAGTCCGAATGGAGATAGGCGACGCCAATGGTAGAGATTCGTTTATACCTGATTTGTGCTGGAGAAGGGAAGGACCGTGAGGCCGACGAGGAGGTCGGCGACCGCCAGAGACACGATGAACTTGTTCGTGGCCGTCGGTCGGAGCTTCGAGTGGGTGAAGACGGCAAGGATGACGAGACTGTTGCCGGTGATGATCAGGGCGTTGAACAACACCAGCGCCGAAATCTGCGCCAGATACGATGACGACGACGACGACGATGATGATGATGATGACGACGACGACGAATCGAAGTCCGCCGATGATGATGTTGTTTTAATCATCGCGAAGAATGAATGTCCTCTCTCTCTCTCTCTCTCTCTTTCTATATCTCTCTCTCTCTCTCTCTCTCTGTCCCTCTGTCTCTCTGTCTGTCTGTCTGTCTGTCTGTCTGTCTGTCTCTCTCTCTCTCTCTCTCTCTCTCTCTCAAGTGTTCAGAACGAGGCTGTTTCGATGTATCTGTCGGCTGAAGAGATACTTTTGTTTCTCCTCGTTCTCTCTGCGTCGTCGTCGCCGCCGCAGCCGTCGCCGTCGCCGTCGCCGTCGCCGTCGTCGTTGTTCTTCTGGGAATAATTGTCGAGTAGAGACGCGATCGGGATCTTCGTTTTCAGCGGAAAACGTTCGCTCGGCGGAGCACCTGCTCTCGTTCGACCACCACACGGCTGCACGCAGCATCTGTCGCCTCCCCTCCTCCCTCCTCCTCTCCTCCTCCTCCTCCTCCTCCTCCTCCTCCTCCTCCTCCTCTTCATCCTCTTCTTCTTTCCTCTTCATTACCATCATTCACTACTGCAAAACCACTGTCGGGTTCCTTGGCTGTTGTGTAGCCTATATGATGTACTGCAGTCGTCGACGTCATCATCGTCGTTATCATTCGTTGTTGCTGTAGTTGTTGTTGTCCACGTCGTTGTCTCCGATTGTTATTTTTCGACTGCTTGTTATTCCGTGTACGTCTGTGCCTCTCTCTTTGTAATTCTCTTGCGGGACAGAGAATCGTATGCTACAGTAAAACCTCGTTATAACGTACTCTGCAGGTCTGTAAAATTCAGTACGTTACATCCGCGGCGACCTACGTTATATCCAATAACGTCCAATGTATACGGTGGCGCGTCGCATGGGACCGTACATTGCGGTACTTTATAACCGGGCAAACGCTATAACCGAGTTCGTTATAACGAAGCTCTACTGTTCTTCGCGTCCTTTCGCATCTGCCATTCGCTATCGTAGTCGTCGTCGTCGTCGTCTTCGTCGTCGTAATCAATGGTTGTTGTTTGGCTGGTGGTGATGTCAAATGAACTCTATCTGTCAATTAGCGATTCGTCGACAGTCCAGTCGATGGCTAGGTGAGTCTTTGTTAGATGGATCTTTAGATTCGGAGAAAGTATTCCAACTCGGCGGAAAGCAGAAACAGCGAGAGAGAGAGAGAGAGAGAGAGAGAGAGAGAGAGAGAAGAGAGAGAGAGAGAGATAATCCGAAAGTCTATATATCCGTCTGTCTGTCTCTCTGTCACTCTGTCCCTTCCTTCCTCCTCTCTCTCCTCTGTCTGTCTATATTTCTGTCTGTCTGTCACTATCTGTCCCTCCCTCTGTCTGTCTGTCTGTCTGTCTATATTTCTGTCTGTCTGTCACTATCTGTCTGTCTGTCTGTCTGTCTGTCTGTCTGTCTGTCTGTCTGTCTGTCTGTCTGTCTATATTTTTGTCTGTCTTTATACAAATAATGTCGCGCTCTGCTTCTTCCTCATCATCGAAAGAATAAGGGCCACTGCTGGTTGGGACTGCATTTCTGATTTTGCGCGCATATGGCGCTATAGAAGTTCGATCATGAGGATGATTGCCATGGATGAAGAAGATACTGTGCCAAACTTAAACGACCCTCAGAGTTGCTTATATGCGTTTGTGTTATTAGCATAGTGATAGGCCCCTAATTATATCAGTAAAGACATCACGAAGACTCGGCACTTCGCCAGATGACGTTTAATATTTCTTGCATTCGCCAGATGGCCAATTGTCATCGTTGGCTGGAAAATAAGAAGGATGTGTATTGCCGAGTTCTTCCATATTCCATAGTTACAAACACATTGTACGACCATCGACTGATTTCGAGTGCATTACTCTGAACCGGCTCTGTAGTAGTTCACTAGTATTAATATACGTGGGTGAGTCTACAATCTACACAAGTCATAAATAGCAAAGTAGGATTTTAGAAATGTGAGAAAAGTGTCCGTAAAAAATACGTGCGTCTACTCTCGTCTGGATCCAAGTCAGCAACGGCACACGTTCTTCGTGGAAAGGATAGTGCATCTGGAGCAAGCTACTGTAATTTGAAATATTTTCAGAAGTTGGGTTTCTAAAAATTATTAGTCTGTTATTAGCATAGATTTATTATAATATATGATATTAAAGTCTATGGTTATTAGTGTCAGCCTGTCAGGTGTCAACAAATATCCTTTAAAATGAATATTCATCAGATTTGTTGAATATTAATGAATACTCTGTAAATACTAATGAGTACATCGTTGTTTGTAAACTAAACTGACTCTGCAAAAATATTTATTGAAGTTCATTTTTAATCGATTTATTGTAAACATAAAGGCTCGTGAAAATTTATTTAATTTACGTATTTGATTTTTATAGTTAGGGTTCTATTGTACGAAATCGCGATAGGCTCGCTGTATTTAAGGGCCTTCGGTAGATGTAATGTAATACGGATCTCAGTTTATATAGCGCAAATTGTAATGATGATGTGGCAGATTATCTTCGCTGCTACAATCTGCCTTTCAATATTGCAGAAATTGGATTATTTTGAAATTCCGGAGAACCAGATCCTGAGTATTAAAATTATTTATTAATTAAGTTAAATTATTAGTTAATTTTTGGATTAAACGTGTTAGCTCCACTTAATAACTCCTGTAGTTGCTGTTGTGCGTGGTGATGATTTTGTTGTTTACAATCTCCAGTTTGGCTAGTTCTTGATTTTAGGAAAATAAAAGAGAAAAATGGCCAGCTACTTTGATGAGCATAACTGTGAGCCTCTGAAGGAGGGTCAGGTTCCAGATCATTTGCTTCACCTGGCAAGGTCAAGGTCAACTATTACTGCATTTAAGATAAATTAAGTCTTATGGTAATGACCGAGTTCTTGTTTTGACACGAATACTGTTTTGACACGAATATTACAAATGTGTCTGAATTTAATGTACAAGTTAGTCGTGTTTTTGGCAAGAAATCTAGTGAGAAAGGTGCAAAGTTATCATATTTTGACTTTAGTAGATTTACTACAGGCAAATAGTTCTCTTCTCCTACCTCTCCACTTTATTAGAATCTTCTTGCTGTTAATATTTGAATAATGCCTTCTGTTTGACATATGTCTTTGTAACTGTTCATAATCTATTGAATTGTAACAGTGCTGAGTTTTTTTGCTTTGATACTAATAAACTGATTGATTGATTGATTGATTGTAGGCTACTTATCGATGGCGGATATGCTCGAGACTTAGATTTGGAATTTGAAAGGTTGAAGTCTTCTCCTTACTTACTGTATATTTTATAGTTATATCATATTTTATTGTCATTCCTGTTATTTTTACATCATTGTTGATTTAAGTCATTGACAGAGTGCAGAATTGTACTCTGCAGGGTAAGTGTCAGGGGTCAACAACTTGCTTTTATGGTCACTACACAGTGATTAGGGTAAGATTCGAACCAGCTACCCTTTGGTTGCGTGGCAAGAATCCTACCACTGCTCCACACCCCTTAAATATCTGTTGGCATTTGGTGATTGCATTATTTTTGTTTTTGTTTTAGTGTTTTTGGCAGAGAGCGGCCACCGCCGGCTTCGAAGAAGGTTGTTGCTGAATTGCCAACGCTCTGCACCACAGCTGTACAAGAAGGTTGGTCCTCCTAGAGATTATTATCAGGGTCAAACATTTGTATCAGCCGGGAAGAAATGGGACGATGCTGGGACATTATATCATTATCATCATCATCATCATCATCATCATCATCATCATCATCATCATCATCATCATCATCATCATTATCGTCATCATCATCATCATCATCATCATCATCATCATCATCATCATCATCAAAGCGTGTGGCCAGCAGGGGCCATTGCGTCACCCCTTGACCCCTTGACCATGACCCTGCCGGATGGCACGTCTCCAGAGAGTAGATGGAATCTCGCTGGTCTGGGTACGGATGTGGTCGATCCATCTTTTCCTGGGACGACCAGGACAGCGCTTCCACGATCGTTCAGGTGGACGACCGATGGATAGGTCGACGTGGCATACCGGTAATATGGAACATTATAGCTTAATTATAGTTAATATTACATCATTTTAACGTCTTCACGTTAAACCGATGTCGTGTTTTTCTTTAACTGCAGCTCAAGGTTTCAACTGCCAGGTCTGTTTGGCCGAGTATGAGGAGGGCGAACCGATGAAGAAACTGCCGTGCAACCACTGCTTCCATCCCAAGTGCATTCTGCCATGGCTCGAGAAGGTAAGTAAGATAGCTCACGATGGTCTTAGTTGAAGGACTGTATTAAATGTACCGGTGCTCTTGTTGGGACATGTGTGAAAGTAGGCTGTCCCTCCCTCTCCCCCCTGGTAACCAAAATTGGCCGAAACTGCAAAGCTCGGCGACAGATTGGCTTCACGCGGCAATCCAATTCTATGGAATTCATTGCCTGAGAATTTTAAAAATCTAACTCTGTTATGTTATTCATGAAGATCTTAAATACTCACTTGTTTAACATCTCCTACAAGTGATGTTAGTTAAAGTGCCCTTGACTTTGGCCTTTGCCATCCCCATGGGCTACTGCGCTATTAAAATTGTTTCAATAATAATAATAATAATAATAATAATAATAATAATAATAATAATAATAATAATAATAATAATAATAATAACCATATCATTCTTGCCATCTTAGTGCATCTTATGTTTCGGTGTGGCCAGCAAGTTTACCGTGGCCATGAGCTTTGATATTTCCAATACTAAATAATTGTTTTCTTTGTTGTTTTTATGCAAAAGAATTGTTTAAAACTTCTGCATTAGTGGCAATACTGTGCAGTACAACGTTTCTTAAGTGACTAATACGGTATATACCATGGCATGCACTGAGTATGTAGGTTACATGACATGTGTAAGTTACATTACACGTCTGTTGAAAATTTAGACAAATTCGTGTCCTCTTTGCCGCCATGAACTGCCAACGGATGATCCAAAGTATGAAGAATATAAAAAGCAAAAGGTTTGCTTTATTCTTATACCTGCTTTAATGGTTCATATACCATATTCTTATGCCTACTTCTTATACCTAATTAATTACTTAATTAATTATTTCTTATACCTTATTCTTATACCTTCTTTAATTCTTATACCTACTTTAATATACCTAAAGTAACTTTAACTTTAATACATTTATGACTGATCTTAATATTACAATTATTTTCTATGTTAATTGAAGATATGGTGTGAAGTGGGATTTTGCTCATTGGCCCATAGTGTTGATGATTCTTTTGTACTTTGTAACGGTTTATGTGTAGGAACTCATAAGGGTATTCTCAAGCAATCTGCATTCGGTTTGTTTTAAAATAGTTAAGTGCAATTTGAGACTGAAAGGTTTGACATCAGTTGACGTTGTACCAGTGAGTTTTAATCTACTCATTGATAAAGTGCTTTACGATGTGCTAGTGGAGTATGTATATAAATTTTGAGTCATATCTGATCCATTGTGTAGCAGTTCCTGACAATACATCTTCATCATAATTTTTGACGGCTCATATATATCCTGTTCATGACCCTTGCATTATTATCAAGGGATTGCGTTTGGAAATTCACACCGTCTTAATTTTTTTGTATCAAGGCTCGGGCGGAGCAGAGAAAGTTTGAACAAGAATCACTTCATGCATCTATGTTTGGTTGAGACTTACAGGTCCAACAATATCACATACTAAAACTTGCTAAAATTAAGTACATTTGATAAATGTTCAAGATTTGTACACCTCTTTGTGTTTTATGAATGTAATTCTTCTGCTGTCATAAAAGCCTATCCAATGAACATTTAATTTAAAGTGATTTTATGCTTTTTGTTTGCTTGGTATCGGTAATATGTTGTGCTGTATAAAACACGGAGTATTAAATGCATTGGACCGTTAACCCCTTAACTGGGCAACTATTTGTAACTCAATGTAAAAGGGACGAGCGTTACTCGGGGCACCCAGTAGTTAAGGGGTTAAATATTTCTTGGTAGCCTTTGTCGGCATGGGAAAGTTCGAATAAATGAGAAAGTTGTTTAAATCTGGTAATGTTGTAGTGGTATTTGTTTAGAGAGTGCAATCTGTATAACCTTACTGATAGGGGCTTACCTGGTATAAGCACTATGCATTTGATTTCAGATTTGAGTAATGTAATGTGATGTCTCGAGACAAAGCAGCGTCTCGAGACACTCTTGAGGCAGCATTCTCAATTCTTGGTCTTGGTCTTGAGGGTCAGTGTCTCGGTCTTGGCCTTGGTCTCGTCCTTACTGTCTTGGTGTAGCCCTTCAAGACCAAGACAGTTGGATTTTTTCTGATGTCTTGGTTTTGGTCTTGCCACTTCCTGCCTTGGTCCCATCCCTGTCGGATTTAGGTCTTTTGTGAGGACTAACTGTTGGGAGTGGGGGCTAGTCTAGTTTAGGAGTGAGCTTTGTATGCGTTAAGCCGCCAATTCGCCAAAGTTTGACCATGGACTAATGGTGGCGAGAGTAAAGAGGTTTTACTGTATAAAAAGAATTCACGTCCTACACCTCCGACGGGACTCGAACCCGCAATCCCCGGCTTAGGAGGCCGATGCCTTATCCATTAGGCCACGGAGGCACGTTATTAAGTTCAGCATATATTTGTCTTTATAAACATATTCCGTAACAAACCGTTTGAAACTTTAACCTAAATTTTACAATTTATATCTTAATTAAGGATTTAGCTGACTTTATAACGTTTAGTTACAATAGCATGACAGCCAAGAATGTCTTAATAACAACAACCAAATGAATTAATAATACACTACAAACCATGACCTAGATTTATATAGATTAAAAATTATCGCCGTAATAATGAAATTTAAAACTTTTTTTAATTTGGTAGAACTGTGGACAATGTATCTTTATACCTCTTTATATTAAAAATAAATTACAATTCGTTATATATTCTACTGTTATTCGCCAGATGGCAGAATTTGATATGGGACCTCTGGCGAGTGGATAAGTATCTGCACAATTTAAGAGGTTACCTCTACAATGGACATGATTGTGAAATCTTGTGAACATGTTACAACTGACTGGGCCAGGTTGAAACAATGTTTTATCCAGACTCCACTCACTCCAGACCTTGGGGGGAGGATGACTTGACTGGAGGAAGACATATTTTAATGCAAAAATGTGTCAGTGCTGATTTTTTTTGGGGGGGGGAGCAGTGGCGTCATTTCACACTTTTCTTGGAGGGCGAGAAATTTTTTTTGCAATTTTTCAATTTTTTGCAATTTTTTTGCGATTTTTCGACCTGACGAGTTTGAGTTTCCCAAAAAGTTGACGACCTTTTTTTGCTTGTCAGTCCTTTTTACGATTAGTTACTTCAGATTTTGCTCGACATCAAGCACATAACACAAACGTGCCCCCCCCAATTCCAAATGACGTCCCTGTTTTTTGCACATTAATACATTAGAAATTAATATTTTCATTTCCTTGGGGGGCCGTGCCCTCCCTCCCCCAACCCCCAAATGACGCCTCTGGGGGGGAGTGGGTTGAGGGGTTTTTTGTGTGTGGAGGTCTGTGGGATCTCACTATTGATAGGCCTATACAAAGTGAAATTGAGAAACGTAACTTTGACTAAGAAGTGTGGAATTGAATATCTTGAAAACTATATTAATCGTGACATTTGTGTTTTGTCCCCTGGAAAAATGTCTGCGTTCGCCACTGGCAGTAGGCTATAGTTGTAGAAGTAGTGGCGTCGTCGTCATCATCATCATCACCACCACCACCACCACCACCATGACGTTTCACGTTCATGTTAGATGTATATATGGCGTTTGTCAGTGTTCGTTTTTTCCCGTTGAAGCACTGCGGTTACTCTGTGACCCAGTCTCGAACGGCACCGCACACACACTCCGTGTCGCCGTCGCCAATGACGACCACAGGGCGCCCCGAACCACTTTTCGTGCGTCGGCCGCCGGGGGGCGCCACATGCCTAAGTGGCTCTCGAATCTCTAGTCTCCATAGCAGACGACGAGGAAGAGGAGGAGGAGGAGGAGGAGGAGGAGGAGGAGGAGGAAGAGGAGGAGAACGAGGATGTCGATTTCCGCCGCCGCCGCCGCCGTTATAACGAAGCAAATAAGTCGTGTCCGGTCCATAGGTGGAGACGAAGGGGTGGGGTGGAGTGGGGTGGTGGGAGAAAAAGAAAAAAGGATCTCTCGCAGTCTATATATTGTCGGCGGCGAAATTGAGTATCGTTGTAGTTGAAGGGTGGCATACAATGGCGGATCTCGCGGAGCAATCTATCATCACTCGCCGACCGATGGACCTACACTGCTGCAGGTCTCCAGATTTATCGATGGATTCTGGAGACTGTTTCACTGCCGCCGCCGCCGCCGCCGCCGCCGCCGCCGCCGCCGCCGCCGCCGCCGCCGCCGCGTGCAGCCGAACTAATGCTGTGGGCCTGCTGTGTCACGCGAGATCCGATTAGAAGCGAGAGAATACGGCGAGATGTTAAGAGAAATGGTCACGCGCATAGTTTGTCCGGCTGTTTTCCGCTAATAACTGATCTGGCATTGATCTATAATTAATTATCTGTTGCGGTATGGATCTGGAATACCGTCGATTGACACTTTCGAGTAATAGATACGGCGCTATAGAAGTGCATAGTCGGTAGTTGTTTAAAATAGATTTCTGTATGTGTTTTGTGCCACCACAGGAACCCAAGGATATATATATATATATATATATATATATATATATATATATATACAGGGTGGCGCGAAAAAAGCCGGACTAGTCACATTTAGGTTTGCATTTAATTTAGTCCATTTTTTGCGCCACCCTGTATGTATTATATTACAGTATATATATATATATATATATATATATATATATATATATATATATATATATACATATAGTATAAGTCGTTACAAGATATATGCGGACACACAGGGAAAGAAAAGAAATTTATTGTGGCCATCTGTATCCAGAAAACTGATCTACTTTGGATGTCAAGCATATCTCGGCGTACGACAAACGCCACCATGCTAAATCAGGGGCGTAGCAAGGGGCAGCAGAGGGCACATGGTGAGGGGGCGCAAAGATCGTCTCTGCGTTATTTTCGTCGGCGTTCAGGACTATCGAAAAGCGACGTGTATGTGGAGAATGGTTTCTGCTCTCTTTACGAGATTTCAATAATTAATTAAAGGGATACTGTCGGCTTTTGAACAAAGATCGCAAGCAAAGATCGCTGAACTTCACGACCAAGTTCTGTTAGGGCCAGTTATAGACTCTAGGTCTATTCGGCTGTTTATCATCGTTGCCCTTCTTCCAACCACACGTTAACTGCATCCGTTCCCCTCCACCTTTCCATCCATTATTCACGTTTTAAGTCACCGCTCTCTGTCTGTTTGTCTGTCTTTGTGTGTCTGGCTGTCTGTGTGTGTGTGTGTCTGGCTGTCTGTCTGCCTGTATATTTCTCTCGATATAATAATATCCGCTTCGATAGCGCATTTCATAGTTACAGTGTATAGGCCAGTATCTATTCCTGTATTGCATCATACTTGCTTCTCCGTCTGTCAGCGTATGTGTGTGTGTGTGTGTGTGTGTGTGCGTGTTTGCTGCACTTCGACAAACCATCCAGTCCACACACACAGATCCTCCTGTTTGGGCGGCCTCCTGATTTCCCGGCCTCGGCAATCGCTCCGTTCATGTCTGTTTGCGCGCTCCAATCGTGGCTGCATATATTCTTTTTAGTCGTTCACTCCGGAGTGCGCTGGATCGCTTTGCACTCTCTAATCGCTAATTCCGAACGTCCAGCACTCGTCCGCCTATGGCACTTCAAGGCAATGACACATTCCGCCTGACAGAAATCTCGGATTCCACACAAGAGGGCGCGGATCTGCGGTTCGGAGGCGAACCGTTAGAACCGACCTTAAGTATTAATTATATAATTATTAGAGCAACCTGCGTACAACGCTGTGCAATTATTACTTACTTATTTATCATTGCTCGAGATATTGCCGAGGAAAATACAAATTTTTGACGAGGTTTTTTTCCGTTGTCAATCAACTGAGCTGTCATTCTAATGAAGTAACACTCGAGTGTTACTTCTTTGCAGTTTGTCACTAGAATGACAGCAGTGGCGTAGCGAGGGGGTCAGTGGCAGCTACCCCCGGGCGCCGAGGTGGGGGGCGCCAAAATTGGGTATATGGGTAAGTGAAATGCATAATAAAGAAGAAGAAACATATGCGACGACCCTTTTTGCTCGTCAGCAGTGTTGGGGGCGCAAATGGTAGACTTTGCCCCCGGGGGCCGGATACCCTCGCTACGCCACTGAATGACAGCACAGACCTCTGCTTACAGGTGTGCATCTTATTACGGTGATTGCTTTGCGATTGGATTAGGCTACCGCAGTGTTTATTCTAGCCGCCTAGACATTTGGGGGAGTTTAAATTTTTTTGGGGGGGGAACAGACATTGGGGAGGTCATACTACTTGCCAAAATTTCAGTTTTTTGTGGGGGGATTTAAAACTTGGGGGAATTCCCAGAGAAGGCCTAGAATAAACACTGGGCCTACGCAATGCTCTAACTTCTAAGATGGGCTTCATTGTGTAAGGTCTGTTCAACCGAACGTTATACACACATGGAGTATGGTAGACACTCATTAACGTATTCATTTATTTACTTACTTGAATGCATTCGAATATCTGTCCAATTGCAAACGTCAGGAGTAGCGCAATGGTTAATAGTCAGTCTTAATTAGGCGATCTATTTAAATAACAGCAAAAGTTCATTTGGTGCCGCGTAGATTTTTCGCGGAATCAGCCTGACTACCCGGGTTCAAGTTGGTCGGACTCATTCGTATCCCGTACGCAGTGCCATGGACGGCCGGTTTGCTTTTATCAGCCGCTGGAGCCCGGCGCATCGAAGCGCTATATAAATTCGTTTTCCCTTCTTTGCGTCTTGGACCTCAGCGTTCGACTGAAGTCTTCAAACGATAAGAGATAAGATAATTAAGAATCGATTATTATTATTATTATTATTATTATTATTATTATTATTATTATTATTATTATTATTATTATTATTATTATTATTATTATCTAGAATATACCTGTATGAACGTGAGTTTTGCGCGTCAAGTCTAAGGGCCAGGTCATCCGCTTGGGGCCACGATGCCTCCGGTCCCAAAAAGCGGCAGCGAATTAGGGCCACGAATTCTTCCCACGACTTTTTCCAGCCTTTTTCCATCGGTGAAATTAACCATCACACTTGGCAGCGCGTATCTGGTTGTTGCGTTATTATTGTTCGGACGTGGCGCACAAGGAATGGCGCCTGCCGTTATGCAGAACACTCGAACATGGATGGGTCTGGAAACTTCACCAGGTAAGTGAACTCTTACGCTGGACCATTGTTAGCGTTTAGAATAAGCAACAATAACGCGATTACAAGTGAGTTGTTACGACGCTAAGTTAGCATGTGTGAAAACTACGGTAATAACTGAGTCTAATATTTCTTGCTATCACTGCACTCACCTGCTACACAGCAGCAGAAGCAGCAGCAGCAGCAGCAACAACAACAACAACAACTACTACTACTACTACAAATAATAATAATAATAGCATAATAATAATAATAATAATAATAATAGCAGCAGAGCAGTAGTAGTAGTAGTAGCAGCAGTAGCAGTAGTAGTAGTAGCAGTAGTAGTAGTAGTAGTAGCAGCAGCAGTAGTAGCAGTAGCAGTAGTAGTAGTAGTAGTAGTAGTAGTAGTAGTAGTTAGTAGTAGTAGTAGTAGTAGTAGTAGTAGTAGTAGTAGTAGTAGTAGTAGTAGTAGTAGTAGTAACGTGGCAGTTACGTAGTTAAGGTCAACTCCATTTGTGAATGCCTTTTAAATTTAAAAAAACTTATCTAGTATTAGATCTTCAATTTTAAAAAGCTGGCTGGAAGAGTTGGTCCACCATCCCCATACATTTCAACCTCTGATTGGGGTGGGTCCGGACATCTAAACGCCAAAAACGAGCGGGAAATACGTCATATGGGGGACCCGGGCACAGGTTTTGGGCTGTTGTGCCCCTCAAACATTGCTCGGTATCCAAAAAATTGAGACGGGGACCTTATTTCTTATATGCGCATGTCAACGAACCGACTGACAGACGGGTAAAGGCAGACGAAGCAGAAAAGAGGAAATAGGAAAGCGAGATCGAGAAACCAATTTACAGAAGTTCACGTATTTCCCCAGGAATTTGCGTTCGGGTGGGGTGGGGTGGAGGGGGCGAGGGTGGTGTCCCAGAATTGCACTGAAAAACCAAGCAGGGATGCAATAGAATATAGATATGAATGAAAGACAGTGCACTGCACGGCTCCGTCGAATCATCGAAATTCTAAAACTTCCAAAGATAATCAGGACAATGAATGGCGAATACCAAAACTACCCAAGTACGAAGACGCTGGCCATGACTACACGAGTCAATCTGAAAATGGACGACGTTTTAGAATAATTTTAAATGTTTAGTTTTGACATCAGTCTGTTTTGGTGACAGCCAGCATCACTCCTGGGAAGGGGTGTAGGGAATGTCTGCCACAAGCCGAGGGGTGTAACCCCCGGCCATGGGCGTATTTAGAAAGGCTTAAAAGGGTAAGCTGACATTTAAGAAGTTCGAAAAATAAATTTTATTCTATGTTCTGCAGTAACATACAGTTAATTTTATTAAAATGCAGCGTTTCGCTTATTTTACCTCATTTTTTTGCTCCATAATTGTTTAACAGACGAAAGCTGATTGCAATTTGTAACGACGCAGTAACGAAACATTTATTAATTATGGAGCGCATTATAGGCGGATTTAGAGTTTAATATTTGGGTAGGCTAGTATGGGGGTCTGGGGTGCCATCCAGCACGCGACAGACCTGGTGTTGATGAAAAGACTTTTTGTTTTGGTGGGATTAGTTGGGTAGGCTTAAGCCTACCCTAGCCTTTAATAAAATCCGCCTATGGAGCGCATACTTTCTTAAAGTTTTCCTTCACTTTATTACATTTTTTACTAATTGCACAAATTAAGTTATGAAGCAAAACAGTCCGTAAAACAAATTTTAAAATATTTTGCGATGCAACCGAAGGGAATGACCAAAGACCAAAGGGGTACGCTATGGATCAGGAGCATACCCCCTAAATACGCCACTGCCTCCTGCTGGGGGTGTAGGGAAATCCATGCAGAAGTTACAAATTAGTTCAAAATGAATTTTCGCTGCAAGATATTTAGGCGTACAGTAAGGGCTTGTTATATCCGATTGTCACCATGGAAATCCATGCATATTGATAGCTATCCACCTGAAATATAAAGGAAAATCGTCGGGGACTTCACCGACGTGTCGACATGATTGGGTCGTCGCTGTAACTGGTTTCTTTATAACGAGATCCTACTGTATCACGTCATTTGTAGTCAATTCAGTTCGAACTCTCGATCTCATTATATACACGGGGATTCATTTTGAATTCAATATATCGATGTCCAATCGATCGATTCTTGATCAGTCTGCGATCGTTCGAATTCGCTGGCACGTTAAAAGGCGGCACGGGAATTACATTCACTTCATCGTTGACTTGTCCAGCCCTGCAACGACTGCTGCTTTTCGATCGCAAATTGGATTTGTGTTGATCGGCGGTGCCGATAAGACGGGGAGAGATTACTACGCGGTCATCATAAGCGTACGCTATAAAAATCGCACTTGAGCAGATCTGGCGGCGCAGGAGCGCAGACTATGCGTAAATGGCGGCCGAAAGAAAGAAGTGAAGTCGCCATTGTTGTTTCACTAAAGAATAAGATTCTCCGGTCGTACGATTCTAATCACTGCCGTCCGAAAGAGGTCAGGTGATTAAAAACACTGCGATATATAAATTGGAACTCGCATACGACAATATTCTTCGTATCTAGTCGATTTGATCGATAAATGCTTCGATAAATCTGCGCGAGATCGACGATTTTAAAATCTAGCAGTGGACCTCGCATCGATTGGTCTGTCCAATGCGTTTCATCCTCTTCCACTTCACCTCTAATCCATCCATTCAATATTTCCACGATGGCCTCTCCAGCTCAGTGGCTTCTAATCTAGCCAACCATTTGGCAATGTGTAGGGGGCGTTGGGGTGGCAACTTCTAATCATGGGGGCCAACCATTTGTTGTTTGATTTATGTAGCATTTAACCATCTTAGGGTCCCAACTGGGGGGTTTAGGCACTCAATGAAGGAATTTAGCTATCTAGGGTCTGATAACAACTGATGCCAGATGCAATAAAGAGATGAAGCGTATAGCCACTGCTCCAGCTTTCTTTGTTCCGTTTAATAAAATTAAACCTCAATTCTAAAAACATTCCTGTTTACTATTCCTCACCACCATCTTCCACTCTGTTTCTGTCTCTGTATGCAGGCCCGATGTCTCTGTTTTTGTTTGTCCGTCTGTCCCGGTCTCTCTTTGCGGCGTCTTATAACGTAAGCGCATTCCGTAATCAAAATTGTTATCGGCATATAAGATAGGTGGCGATAACGTCATCATTGATAGAGAGCCTCCTTGATATCTACTATGGTCAGTGACGTCTGGCCTCAGTTAGCGTGGGAGACCCTCCCCTCCACATTCTACAGTTTTTCTTGCGACCAAGTGACTCTGAGATATTGACATCAAACCTGTCTTATTCAGAAGTTATCCTCTATTATCGCACTGCCGTCTTAATTGGAAAGTCAATGCCCTATATTGTCCACAGTTCGTGAAACCCTATATATGGTATTAGGGGAAAATCAAATTGATGTCTGACTCTTATAAAATATGAACTATGTGAAAAGTCGTTTTAGTCTGACGCAAAAATATCGAAATTTCTTTCACGAACACCTGAACACAACTTTGTTAATGTCTCCATTTCTTTTTCAGCCGATTAAAACCCTACCCAAAGCATTTGGAAAATTCAACTACCGGGTAAATATAGTTTGAACAAATCCCTCTCCCTCCTCTGCCCTATTCATTCCTACAATTCCCGAACGTGCCAACCACTTGCTACACCGGTGTAAACGTGAAATTCAGGTAATTACCGGCGGAATGATGACATTTGGAATGACCGACGGCGCTGGTTCTCTGTTCGGCTAATTTCGTTTTCGCCGATTCGGTGGCGCTGAGCAGATGGGCAGCGCTTAAGCGCTATAGGAAGGCGTACTATCGGCGCTGACGGCGCCAATTAGAAGGAAATGACGGCGGAACTTACTTCCGCCTCGGAAGAAATCAACAGATGATTGCCTCTTACGGCGGATAGAATCATGGTGGAATATACGACAGCAGAGCGACATTTGACCATATCCGCCGATAGAAAAGACCAATGTCAAGAAAACGATAATTAAACAACCAGGAAAAGTGTTGAGGTAAATGTGTAGAGGAGGAGGAGGAGGAAGAAGAAGAGGAGGAGGAGGAGATGGCTAAAGAATAGACAAAGCATGGTCTCGCTCCACTTTTCGTTGCTGAGTCTAAATTTTCTCATGGCATCAGAGCAGCAATCTATCTGTCGGGAGGAATTTGAAGACAGTTGGATTTAATTCCTCAATGGTCGACTCCTCGCCGGGTCGAAAATTCGAGTTTGCGGACCCTGCTTGACCCTATTATTATTGTTATTATATAATTATTACTATCATTATCACTATTATTAATATGTGTTGAAAGTTCCGTGGAAGGCGACAGCGTTAAATCTCTGGAGTGTCACTGATATTCGCTGTTATTATTATGCTATTATGTTATTATATTATGCTAATTATTATTATTATTATTATTATTATTATTATTATTATTATTATTATTATTATTATTATTATTATTATTATATGAATGTATGTCGTAGTCAGTGCTGCTTTAGATACAGCATAGGACTTCGTCTTAGCGTAGGTCTACTTAGTGGGTCTGTAAAGTTGGGTACGCTATATCCGAGATACGTTATTAGTATCCAATGTATAGGCCTAATCCAATACGGTAGCGCGTCACACGGGACCGTACATTGCGGTACTTAATGACCGAATATACGTTATAACGGACTCGGTTATAACGAAGTTTTACTGTCTTTCACCTGATATTTTGACTTTATGCTAAGCGATCTTACGTTTTCTAGGTTTTAAGCGTCGTGTGTGTGTGTGTGCTTGCGTGCAGTGGCGGCTCCACCGGGGGGCCAGGGGGTCCCGTGCCCCCTCCTGAGTGCCTGGTCCCCAGTGGCCCCCAGTTGGGACCCTATACTTAATGCTACATACATTAAACAACAAATGATTGGCCCCCATGATTAGAAGTTGCCACCCGAACGCCCCCCCCCACTTGCCAAATCTTAGAGCCACCACTGCTTGCGTGTGTGTGTGTGTGTGTCGAATGACTCAGCAATGACTTAAATGCCAGAAGTCGTGAACTTTGAGCACGTTTGCCGCTGCACGTTCCGACGAGCATCTGCCAACTCTCCCAGATTTCGCCCACGAACCGAACGAACGAACGAACGAACGGACTGCAGCAGCACGGCGCACTTGGAAGTTTTTGTCGTGCGCTATAGGATCTAAATTTAGGTGCAAAGCGTTCGACGCACAAGGGCCGCACTTAAAACACACGTGCCTTCGTCGACGTATTAATTAGGAGAACATGGCGGGAGCGGGGGAGCGGGGGAGCGGGGGAGGGGTCTGCGGATGCGGAAACGGGCGCCATTTATGGTCTGTTTGTCGGCGGTGGCCCCCAAGTGTTTCGCAGACACGTCTGCATATAGAGTCTTTGGTTCGGAGACAGAGACGGAGACAGAGATGGAGACACAGAGAGAGAGACGTCCGATATTTCCAATATTGGCGTTTGCCGGCAGCCGACCTATACCTACGTACCTCGTTGGTAAACACTTGTTTCGTTTTGGCGCACGATCGAAGCTGTGCAAGACAAAGCGTGAACCAGGATAGCTGACAGAATCGTAAACTGTCACGGCCTGACCACTTGGAGCGCCGCCGAGAGTTGGCAAAGTTACGATAAGGAACTCTTCGCATACACTATACACGATAGTATACAGTGTACAGTGTACACTGTCTTTTTGTACACTTCAGATACATCTTCTTTGTTCATTTGCGTGTTCGTTTTGAGGGGATTTTCGATTGGCAATGTTTTCTGTCTCCACGGTAACGCAGTTTCCTTTTTTAAATAGCAAATTCTCTTAAAACATTCAATTTAATACTGGAAATACATTTAGAAAATTCAATGGCTATTTCTCACAGACTCCAACAAGTCCAGGCCAATATCAACTTGAGGCAGAGGTACTGGTAATGGTTTAAATAATAAAACTTAAATTTATCAGTAAACGAGACAGAGAAAGAAACGTAGATGCCTAAACTAGTGATTTCCAAAAAAGCGAAATGAATTTACTGCGGCCATACCTTGTTTTTCTATCGCTGAAACGTCGAAGAAAGACATTCAGATTTTAAAAAGAAATCTTCTAAGGAAACGACAGCGATGGAAAGTTTGGAAACTCCCATTCTTAATGTCTCTCCGTGTCCTAAGAGCCCTTGCATGGCACTGGATCTTTGAACAGGAATTTAGTTTTTGCGGAATGCTCTTAGAAATGGATTCAACGCGACTTCAAAAGACGTGAGAAGTTGATGAAAATTGGAAGAAAAATCCGGGAAAGAGAGGAAGACAGAACGAGGGAAAGACAGAAAGAGGGGGGACAGAAGGAGGGAACACAGAAAGAGGGGAGGACAGAAAGAGGGAACGCAGAAATAGGGAACACACAAAGAGGGATACGCAGAGAGAGGGAAACACAGAGAGGGAAACACAGAAAGAGGGAAACGCAGAGAGAGGGAAACACAGAGAGAGGGAAACACAGAGAGAGGGAAACGCAGAAAGAGGGAAACGCAGAGAGAGGGAAACACAGAAAGAGGGAAACGCAGAGAGAGGGAAACACAGAAAGAGGGAAACGCAGAGAGAGGGAAACACAGAGAGAGGGAAACGCAGAGAGAGGGAAACGCAGAAAGACGTCGTACTCAGAGTGAGGCTTTAATTGAGAAAAGCGGATTGAAAATGGCATCTGAGTTCAACTGTACGTGGCCAGCGACTGCGTAATCTGATGAACGTTCGAACTCGAACCTCATCTAAAGAGATTTTCCTTCCAGTTCCGAGCTCTTTTCCAGTCGAGTCCACCAGTTTCCATCGGGAAATCTCATCAGGCACAAATTCTGTTCGCTAGGGCTGTACGTTTAACGCGATTTGCGATCGCATTTGCCATCGCATATTTTAAAAAAATTTTGTGCCCCGCATTTTCTTCTGATTTTTCCGTGTATGCGATTTTTGCATAAATATGCGGCAATTTTATCCGAATTTTTCGCTATTTTAGTTACGTATATAGCACTTTTTGCTAGTTTACCATTATAGGCATAGATTTACAGGCGCGGGGATCAGCGCACCTGTTTGGATTACCTTTATTTTGCTCGTCAACCTGTTTTAACGAAACGCCGCAATTCTGCGAAAATGCGAGGTGAAATAAATAGGGATAGGCGCATGAATTGAAAATTGTCGCATTTCCCACATATTTATAACCTCAGAGCCCTGCATATTTCCAGAAAAATCGCCGCATTAAACGCCCAGCTTGGGGGTTCGCGCCCCTGGGGTTGGGTGGGGGCAGGTAGGGACCGGGAACGAGGGGTCGTCAACCGATCGATAGTTTTCCGAAAGCATCGGAACAAATCTCGAGTCTCAAACGATAACCGATCAAACGCCTTTATAGTCTCGGCGACGATCTTTGAAACGTGTTTGTTCTCGTCCGCCGGTCGATTGTTATACCTTCGGTCAATCTCTTATGGTTAATAACAAAAAATAGCAGAGACGAAGTCAGATGCATTTCGGGTAAACAGGTCCGCCACTACAGAACGCCCGTTTCCATTGGCAACCGTCGAGGCACACGCCAACGTGTACGACAGACGGGTGGCTGTGTGTACGATTTTGCGTACGCGTCTGATTAATTTGCGATAATTTCATTTTGCGCTATTAGGGCGGTCTAGTGTATTGGTTCCGTGACAGCGTATTTTCTGGTCGAATCTATCGGCGTTGATTTGATTAAAGACCGTCTACTCCGTCCAATGCACAGGGGGGGTTGTGGCCCTGAGCACATCAAGAGAGCCCAGGGGATCTGTCTACAGCCGTCGTCGCTTATATATTTCATATGGTAGATTTTTCTAGACAGTGGCGCCACCGTACGACCAGCTATGATTTAACGTAGGCGTATCGTTTATATAGCATACAAGACGCCTCTCTCTCTCTCTCTCTCTCTCTCTCTCTCTCTCTCTCTCTCTCTCTCTCTCTCTCTCTCTATCTGCGTCTCTCTCTATCTCTCTCTGGCGCTGTACTGTTTGTCTCTGTCTTTCTACCTTGCTCTGTCTCTCCGTAGCCCTCTTCTCATTAACAGACTTAGACAAATCGAAATTTTGCCATCGAAGACGAAGTTGATTGAATGCGAAACTGTCGGCGTCACCTTGATCGAGATGATCGCACCGAAACAGCTTCTAAAACACACAGCGGCAAAGCAATCGACATTTCCGTGTGTCGGGCACTTCTTCGATCAATAAGGCACTCGATCGATCGACTTCTATAGCGCCACTGTCAATGAGTCTATCTTAGTTTATACCCAACAACCTCCCACCGTGCAGTTGCTCTTATAGTGTGCTGTTGATGCGTGTAATGTAGAGTTAATTTCTTTACGATACGTGAAGCTGGATTCCTAGTTTCTACAGATTAGTGTTTTCTCCAGCGCTTTTTATAATTCCTCGGATATATTTGTGTCCTGTATTGCTGTGACCAACCGATTGCTACAGGTGTTTCGATAGTTGTGTTCAGCTGCCCTGTCAGGCAGCTATCATAGCGACCCTTCTTGATAAACAGCTTCTAAGCCTCTAGCAGTTTAGTGCATCGATATCAATCGCTATTGCAAACATAGGCCATCACCTTCTGCATTTAAAACGGTTCATCAAAGATAACCCTCGTTATTCCATAATGCTAATAATGCATAGGATTTGTGCAAATCAACCGCACGTTTGAAACTTATTTCGTCCTGTTATAGATCGATTTCAAGCACCATATGGAGCCACTATCTTTAGCATCCATTACTACATTGATATCAATCGCTACTGCAAACTTAGGCCATCGTCTTCTGTATTTAGAGAGCCTCCAACATGACAACCCCAATATTCCATAATGCCAATAATGCATAGGATTTGTGCAAATTCAACCGAATTTGTGAAACTTATTTCGTCCTGTTAGAGATCGATTTCAAAGACTCTATTGATCCACTATCTTTAGCATCCTTTAGTACATCGATATCAATCGCTATTGCAAACATAGGCAATCACCATCTGCATTTAAAACGGTTCGTCCATGACAACCCTCGTTATTCCATAATGCTAATAATTATGCATTGGATTTGTGCAAATTCAACCGCATTTTTGAAACTTATTTCGTCCTGTTAGAGATCGATTTCAAAGACTCTATTGATCCACTATCTTTAGCATCCTTTAGTACATCGATATCAATCGCTATTGCAAACATAGGCAATCACCATCTGCATTTAAAACGGTTCGTCCATGACAACCCTCGTTATTCCATAATGCTAATAATGCATAGGATTTGTGCAAATTCAACCGCATTTTTGAAACTTATTTCGTCCTGTTAGAGATCATTTTTATGTAGCCTATGAGCGACTATCTTTAGCAACCTTTAGTAGTCTAGCTTCACTGTCTATCGCCGCTAACATATCAGAGAACAGCGAGCCCTGAAACGCCATCCGGACCATTTTAAGTTCCACTCCGTGGCGGCGGACATGTTGTGACTGCCCGCGGGCATTAAAATCTCTTCACCGCTCCGGTATCGAACCAGGGCCGACAGAACATCTCCCAGTTTTTTTTAGTTAAGACGATAACTAGAGACAGACAATTGAAAATAGACGCATCGTCTTCTAAACAGTCGAATTAATTAATTACATTGCGAACAAAGGACGATCGTAATACAGTAGAACTTCGTTATAGCGTACTTAGCGGGTCTGTAAAATTTAGTACGTTATATCAGAGGTACGTTAGGCCTATATCCAATACGGTAGCGCATCGCACGGGACCGTACATTGCGGTACGTTATAACCGAAGATACGTTATAACGAAGTTGTACTGTAGCAGATTCGCATGAAAATAAGGTAACACAAGGTGATATAGATCTGGCTGATTCGATCCAAGATCTCCTTCAATCGATTGATTGATAAACACGTCTGCGGTCGATCGCAGTGATTCGTTCGCATGCCCTTGTTGACCTTTCTGTATCCGAAGATTCTGCAGAAAAAATGCGCTATATGAATTCGACGAAATCGCAGAACCAATTAATTTGAACGCATTAGTCGAGGAGATGGATTGACGGAACGATCAGAGGAAACGGACGAACGAATGTATTGATGTTTAGCAGGGGCGTAGCGACGGGGGGGGGTATATTGGTATATATGCCCCTCCCCCAAATCAGTCTACCTTAAGGTTTTTGTGTGATTTACATGTGGTTATACTGTATGTGGTTTATATGGTTTATGCGGTTTATAGTTAAGATTTATACCCACCCAAAACATTTATACCCTCCCAAATTAAATTCCTGGCTACGCCCCTGAAATTGTTTAGAGTAGATATCCGTCCAGAGTCTGGGATTCTCCGTCGGGGGAGGAGGGATGGGGAAGAGGGAAGGTTAGACCCGCCAAAAGGTATCACCTCTCCCAACCTGGCGGAGCGGAGTTCCGGGTGGAACCACATCTTTCAGCGATCGCTATTTTCCCATCGCTTTCGCGCTTTTGAAGTCCCTCCCCCCATCTCGCCCCACCAACCCTCCACCCCTCTCCCGGAATCTGTTGACCTCGTGGTCCGCTCTTTAACGCCGTGCGCGTTGTTTATAAAACACAGTGTCGATAGAGATTCCGCAGAGCACGCGTACCCGTAAAGCGTAGGCCTACACGCGCGGAGTTCGCGAAATACGGCTTGCCGTATTATATACTGCGCTATACAAGTGAAGGGCTATATGCCCGAGAATATAGGCCCAGGTCGGGGATTTGGACGTTTAAAAAGTGTTTGATATTTTGCACCGACTTGTGTCAACCAGGGCCTCACAGACGCCAAATTCCGGCTTAATTACGTTGCATGCTGCAAAGTTTCGTTATTTCTAAATGCAAAGACAAAAAGACAAAGTCGGAGAATACAGAAACAGACATGCAAGAGGACAAAAAAATGAAATTTTAGGCCTACTGCGAGACCATAATGGGTGAAACATAGTGGTTCTCTCACACACACAGGGCGCAGCCTACTGAACCACTCTAAGCCATGTCATCATCATCATCATCATCATCATCATCATCATCATCATCATCATCATCATCACCACCATTTCACTGTGCTCAAATTGCACCCCCCATCTTATGATAATAAGAGGCGCCTTATCCATCCTTAATCATCGCTCAAATCCTTCCTATATTCGCCCATCGCGTACCAGTAATGTTCGATCCTTCCTTTAGAAGAGAGGTCGCGCGTGTGTTAACGCTTCGATCGCCCGCCGAACGCCTTAGAACCCCAATTATCCCGTTTCCAGAAGACCCAAGACTCCCGGATCCACAGCGACAACAGCGTCCACCGCTAGAGGCGCTACAGCAGCGTAATTGGTATTTCTACCGGATGAATGGAAAGAGCGATTATCTTACGGACGAAAGAACCCGGCCGATGAAAAGTCGACCGGAAAATACGATCATCGGTCTTTATATATATATATATATATATATATATATATATATATATATATATATATATATATATATAGTTGTCAAGTGCAGATTTGTAAGGCGATGAATGAACATGAACGGAAGTTCCCGCTTTCTTTTGAACAGCGTGCTCATGACTTTGCATGTTCCGCAATTTTCCGTAGTTAATTTGTTCGCTTCTTTGTCCTGTTCTTGATGCTTCGATGACGCTGAAATTCAGTCGTTTAGTCGTCTTTCTGCTGCTGCTGCTGCTGCTGCAGTCGAAAAACGCAATTTTAGTTTTTCGCAATTTCGGGGATAGTCCGTCCATATCGCCTTTTCAGTTCGACGCACCAAAGCCAGTGTTTAATCTAGACTCTTGGACTCCGAGGGGGGACTGAAAAAGCCGGAGGGAACTGACAAAGCCGGGGGGAATTCTGCTAGGGGCCGTTGTTAGTCCATGTAGTATTCCAAAATTTTCGGGGCGAATTTGAAATTTCCAGGGGGAAGGGCAATATCTCCCCGGAAACGGCCTAGATTAAACACTGACCAAAGCTTTCTACAAACTTTATTGATCAGTTTTGAAATTTTTCTCGAGGGTGGGGGGGGGGCAATTCCCGACCCTCCATCGCAGCGCGTGTGTTTTCTTCCAACACAAATTAATTCCCGCTCTGATTTTTCTGTTATTTATGAAAAAAACATTGGATTCTGTCTATCACTGCATTTGTTGTACTAAGTCTAGGGGTGAATGTTTCTATTACGACGAGTGGTTGCCAAGTACAGAGACTTTGGCGGAGCACAACAGCCTCTGGGAGCAAAAAGTCAGCAAATTGGTTACCATGGCGTTCCAGTAGTCATGGCAACGTCCGGCTAGTAAAGACAAACTAGTAGTGCTTTTGAAATGAAGCAAGTAAGTAAGTAAGTCGACCAAAATACTATAACGCTACCCGTACACGTCTGGGCGGATTCAGCACATCAGGTATATATATAAATATATATATATATATATATATATATATATATATATATATATATATATGTGTGTGTGTATATATATATATATATAATTTATTTTATATATATATACATATATATAAATTTAACATGAAAATTCGTTCAGATGCCCATATTCACTAATTCCTGCAGCGGCAACACTATACCCGTATTAATTAATCTACCAGTCACAGGTTCAGTTCCGGCGCGTGACGTCGCAGCCACTTCCGGTTTCAAGAAGTGCCGCGTGAGGTGAGTTGAGATGGCGGGGTGGGGGCGGATGGGGGGAGGGTTAAGGGGGTCAGCCATTTGACAGAAAATCAATTTCGTGAGTTCAACATCTCTTCGATTCGGCTTCAAACACAAACGGCCGGAATGGCGCTTGATAAACGATGACGTCATCAGAGGGTCCTATCGAGGCCGGAAGATGGATGACAGGAAGCCGTGAAGAACATCATTCATTGTCTGAATCCAAAGGAAATTCTATACAGGACAGGATCACAGACAGACAGACAGACAAACAGACAGGCAGACAAACGGACAGACGGGCAGACCGACATGCATATCGATTAATCACCGACTGAATTCGGAACCTGTAGGACCTTGTAGCCTACGACGAGATGAGCGATGAAAGTCGCAGGTAGGCAGATAAATCTAACCGACTGTTTTTTTCTGTTGAGAGAATTATTCTCCTACTCTTTGACTGTCGGAAAACACGCTTCACTAACCCTACCTCCCGATAAACTGCTATGAAGACTAATTGAATGACAGAAAACAGTGACAGATAGAACGCAACGGACGGACTGACTGACTGACGTACTTGTTTATTTACATATTTATTTGTTTACTAACTGACCGACGAACTGGCTGATTAATCGACTGACCAACCGACGAACTGACTGACTGACTGACTGACTGACTGACTGACTGACTGACTGACTGACTGTCAGTTACTGATATTTGTGTAGAAATTCTCCTCAAGATGAAGTGCGACATATAGAGGCTAGCAGCTGATAAAGAAAGCCCCCCGTCTCCGAGGTCAGAGTTTAGGACTGAGAGGAAAATTCCTGCATGCCCTGGAACTCGAATGACGGACAGCGCAGGTCATAAAGTCTCCGGGGACAAAGAGCGTCGACTGCCGAATGTTTCCGCGGAATCATTCTCGCCGGCTTTCTCTTCCGCCGACCAGGAATTAATCCTTCCGAGTCCGCCGACTTAGCAGCTTTGGACGGGATCTTTGGTGGCGCCCCCTCACGGGGGAATTCCGACAGACGCAGCCGTCACGTCACTGAAATCACGTGACATGGGGAGGTGGAGAGGGGGGGGGGGGGGGGTGGAATGAAGGGTATAACTACGAAATGGATATTGCATGCACTAGCGAGGAAGCTTTCCCCGAACCGGCGCCGTATATATAGCGAATTATTTAGACGGAAACCGGAACTGCTGCATTGCGCATGCGCGCAATTCCGGTGATGGACTGCCAAGTGTTGTTAGTGGGACGAACAGAGACATCTGAACCGGGGATTTGATGAGAGCGAAATGTGGAACAGGTGTCTTTTTTCCTTCCATTTTAACTTATTTGCATCGAATTTGCAGTCTATGTTTTTTATGTTTTCTTTAGCAAAGAGTAATGGATGATGATTTCTGAAATGTCACGGAGAACTTATACTATGGATTCCTTAAGGATACGGTTAACCTGCCGTTTACCTGTGCATACGAATGACATCACCGTTACCGGATATGACATTGTAATGATTTACGCTTCGCGAACCGGAAACACGTGATTATTTCTTGCGTCGCACCGGAGGACAAGCGGCAACATCCCCGGAAGTACTCTGACCGGAACTGGATCTCGACGGCGGGGCGATGTGGACCGACAACATCAGCTCGGTGACGACGACGACGACGACGACGGCGACAGACGGAGCGCTTCCGGCGGGACAGAACGAAACCGGAAGCAGCGCCCGTCCGGAACTCCTCGGAAACTCGATCACTTCCGGCGTCGGCGGCGTCGGTGGCGGGGACGGAGGAGGAGGGAACGACTGTCTTCCGGCGGCGGCGGCGGCGGTGGCGGTGGCCGCCATCAAGGCCGCCGTCATGGTCGCCATCATCGGATCAACGGTGGCCGGGAACGTGCTGGTGATCGTCAGCGTCCTGCGCTTCGAGAAGCTGCGCCTCATCTCCAACTCGTTCATCGTGTCCCTGGCCTTTGCCGACCTGCTCGTCGCCGTCCTCGTCATGCCCTTCAACGCGTCGCAGGAGCTGGCCGAGCGCTGGGCGTTCGGACCCGTCGTCTGCGACGTCTTCAACGCCAACGACGTCCTCTTCTCGACCGCCTCCCTCCTGCATCTCTGCTGCATCAGCGTCGACCGCTACGTCGCCATCACCGACCCGTTCCGCTACGAGAAGCAGATGAACCGGCGGCGCGTGACCGTCATGCTCTGCTGCCTCTGGGTGGCGTCCATCGTCCTGTCCCACCTGCCGATCCACCTGCAATGGCACGCACCTGGTCAACAGCCGACGGTGCCTGACATCGCCAACTGCGAAACTGTCGAACTGTGCGTCTTCCAAGTCAACAAGCCTTACGGTACATAGAGGTCAAATACGGTACTTAGAGGTCAAATACGGTACTTAGAGGTCAAATACGGTACTTAGAGGTCAAATCATCTACAGGCGGCATTTTGAGTTCAATTAAAAACCGAATCAACATTTAGCCGAAAACAGCAGCAGCAGCAGCAACAACAACAACAACAACAACAACGATGATGATGATGATGATGATGATAATAATAATAATAATAATAATAATAATAATAATAATAATAATAATAATAATAATTTACGGTAAATAGATATAACTGGATCAAGGTTTGCTTTCATTTGCTTGTAACTCTCTAGCTTTCAGATTATAATTCACGCGTAAAGACAAAGAAATTAATTCCAAGCTCAAGTGTAAATGCAATCTACATTGTCAAGCCAGTGTCCTAACAAGATGGTCCAGAGAAACATAGAGGCATTTCCGAAATCATTAAGACGATTTTAAAGAATCAAGCAAGCAAGGAAGTAAGCAAGATCTCGTGAATTTATATAGAGCTTCGAAATGGTGAAATACCGTATTATAGCTGCTTATTATTCTTAGGCGCTTAGTCCAAATTTGACTTAGCCAAAGCCAAAATGGGGTGGGGGTGGGGGGAATAGTCAGTCAGGTTAATTGTACCCTAAAATGCTGTTATTTGACTATATCTCAGTAATATTCATCCATTAACCCCTTAACTGGGGACCCCGGATATATCCGTTCATTTTACATTGAGTTACAGTTAAATACCCAGTTAAGGGGTTAAAACAGAAGGGTCTGAGTTGTTTCACGTATGTTTTTTAAACAATATTCCTCTACCCCATTTATTGACACTCTTTCGCCCTTGGTCCGTTAGTCCCTCCGTTGAAACGGGGGGGGGAGGCGTTACTTAGCAACGACAAAATTTCAAAATTTATGTCGATCTAGGCAGATAAACTAGATAAGATATGGAAGCAGCAATTCACTTGACCAGAGGAGAGACGTCAGTGGGTCAAGACCCGCGATGACCCCGTGAACCTTTGACCCATAATCCATTTGACCCACGTCCATTGCCATCTCTGCGCATGCTCGACCTCCGTTGAGTTAATGATAATATCGACACAGGCTTACACAGCCTCATAAACTGCTTTAAATCACATTATTATTATTATTATTATTATTATTATTATTATTATTATTATTATTATTATTATTATTATTATTATTACACAATCATCATCTTCATCATAATTTGTAGTGGTTTTCACGCAGACTAATACCTCCTGAACGGTGAACCACTTAAAATCACAGTATTATTATCATTAATATTTGTTATTATTATTATTATTATTATTATTATTATTATTATTATTATTTGAAAGTTCCGTGGAACGTGGTTGCGTTATTATTATTATTATTATTATTATTATTATTATTATTATTATTATTATTATTATTATTATTATTATGTGAAAGTTCCGTGGAAGGTGGTTGCGTTGGTTATTATTATTATTATTATTATTATTATTATTATTATTATTATTATTATTATTATTATTATTATTATTCTGTCGTATAGGAATCATCTCGAGCACGATTTCCTTCTGGATTCCGACCATCGTAATGGTCTTCACCTACGTCAAGATCTACAGCACAGCGAGGAAACAGGAACGCCACATCCAGCTGACCACGACCGTCTCCGTCATCCCTCGGACCGACCACTCCACTCGCCCCGCCGCCGCCTCCGCCGAGGGAAGGGAGGGCGGCCACGGGGGCGGCGGCGGCGGCCCTCGGACTACGACCGTCAGCACCGCCGCAAGATGAAGCGCGAGCACAAGGCGGCGAAGACCCTCGGTGTCATCATGGGCGCCTTCCTCTGCTGCTGGCTTCCCTTCTTCACCTGGTACCTGACGGTGACGATGTGCGGCCGGTACTGCCCGGCGTCGCCGCCGATGGTCATAGCGGCGCTGTTCTGGATCGGGTACGTCAACTCGGCGCTGAATCCGGTCATCTACGCGCTGTTCAACCGCGACTTCCGGAACGCCTTCCGGCGTCTGCTCGGATGCCGGAAGTCGTACATCGTCAACGATCTTCTCGGTGACGTCACCAAGTACCAGCATCCGAGCTGCACCGAAGAAACGACGCTTAGAGGATGAACGGAAGGAAGGAGCGAACGAATGAATGAATGAATGATTACAGTGTATGATGACTTTTGGATCTTTACAATATACTGTAGAACAGTGCTTCCCAAAATGGTGGTCCGCGGGCCAGTACCGGCCCTCGCCTCCCGAAGTGTAGAATTTCTTAATAATAGAACCAGAATTTAGGTCAATCAATGAAATACTTTGTAACGCCTATATGCCAAATAATTTCCGAATCCTGTGAATTGACACTTAGGAAACAACTAGTGCCAATGACTGTACGAGAACGAGGGACATTAGCAGTTCTGAAAGTCCTGCTGAGAAGGCCTATCTTATGTAATGACAAGTAAGTCGGTAGAGGGATGATCCGTGTCTTAATAAGATAACTGGGTCTTTGCATCACAGGTTTTATAGACAACAATAAATATATAATTGATTCGCTGCGTGACAGAAGCCAATGAAAGGAGCATTGAACAGCGGGTGTAAAGAAATACAAATATTTCGGGGCGTTAAACAAATTCTTGGATGCGAACAATAATTTCGCCTGTCCCCGTCTTCGCTGCTTCAAATCGTGATTGAGTAATTAACCCTTTACCCGTTAATTTATTTGTAACTTAATGTAGAAATGGACAAGTACTATCGGGGCAAACGGGTAAAGGGTTAATATCGCCCTCCCCAAAATTCGTTCTACAGTGTTCGAAATGGAGCAGCTCCCAACCATTTCATACACGACACCATTAAATCCTTCCAAAATACCTACTCTCCAACATGATAGCCAACAAAGTTTCCACACACAAGACAACCATTGCATAATAATTGCGTATCCCTCATTTTTATAAACTAATCGCTCAATCAACTTCTATGGCGCCACTATAATGTGATGCCTATAGCGCCAGCCAATGTCGCATACAATACAATAGAAATAACAGTAGGGTCAGGTTAAGCCGCAGAGGGCAGTGATATCGACGAGGGAATGGGGGTCAATCATTGGCTATTGGCGAAATGAGACTTTTATGACTATAGATCTATAGAAGATGATAATGTGTTGGTAATGAATTATTGTTTAATCAACAGAAGAACGCGATCTTTAGCTTTTAGAAAATCTCAGCACCCTGTCATCTCTATGCTACTGCCTCGTGGCGCAGTGTTTATTCTAGCCCCCTTGACATTGGGGGGATTTTGAAATGTTTGGGGGACAAGGTTTGAGTTTCCACACGTTTGGGGATTTCCATTCCCCAGCCAACATCTAAAAAAATTGGGGGAATTTTCAAACTTTGGGGGGAAATTCCCCCCTAAGAAGACCTAGAATAAACACTGCTCGTGGCGACAAAAATTGAAGCCAATCAAAATAAATTAGTTATTTAGTTCAGATTGGCAGTTTGAAATCTTTAAAGTAAATTAATTGGCTTACTGTACGTTTAATTATTTTTGTTATATGTAGGCCTAATTTCAACGTTTACAGTATAGCTGTAATAACTAATAAGGTAAGTCTTGTGCGGAAAGTAGGCCTAAGCATAAGAGCAGCGCCAAACATCATTTTAAAGTCACTTTAATGTCGTGACACGTTCAATTCCCAGTTGGCAGTTACTCAAACAAATGCCATCGAAATTCTTTATTCATGTCACGTTATGCTAATATTCGCGAAATTGTATCAACTCACCGTATTATAATCTATATAGAGTATGGACAATTTATTATTGAGAGTTCTTTCGGAAACCCACTAGGTTTTTACAATACGTACTCCAGACTTGTGCCACTAATCATGTGACTAATGAAAAACGACGTGTGATCCGACTGTATAAAACTCAGTGGCGTGACCTAGATTCCAGAGATAGGGGGACATAACTTATTAATTAGCCGAGCTTGGTCGGATTCGGCCAGATAGTTGGGGGCCTGGGCAGGGACGTCATTTGGGGGGGGCAGGGGGGAGCATTTGCCCCCTGATTTTGAGGGGAAAATTTTTTTGCCAATGTTTGTGTTATTTAGATTTTACACGCCCTAAAGGAGTGCTTGATGATGTCGAATAATCGAATAATTTGAAGTAACTAAGTAACTAACCGTGAAAATTGGATGACCAAGCAAAAATTTAAAGGTCGTCAGTTTTTTCGCAAACTTGTAACTTGTCAGGTCGAAAGTGTTTTGCCCCCCTGAAAAACAGTGAAATGACGTCTCTGAGCCTGCAGGGGGGCTCCCCGTGTCCCTTTTGGCCACGCCAATGCTAAAACTAGTTTCTATAGTGCATGTAATCGGTCCTTTACAAAAACAAGAGAAAAGAGAAAGCAAAAATGCGAGATTGAAGATTATTTTTTTGGTTTTATGTAGCGCACAGTCAGTCATTCGAGGATATAATACACGTAGGCCTGTTCCTAGTGCATAGGCAATCAGCATAGCTTCTATAGCGCCGCCCCGTCTTGACGTATACAATTATACATGTAGCATATATATCAACTCAACTGCTTATCGCCGCTAACATGTCATAGCACAGCGAACACGACGCATTTGCACACAATGGAATAACACGGAACCGCGTGGACGGTGGACCATGGCTCAATCTGACTCTGAGGTAAGTAAGTAAGTAAAATCTCGTAAATTTAAAACGCGCTTTTGGAAGTAGTACAGAACTGATTATTCGTATGCGCTTAATAATCTTTATTGAAATAGCCATATAGGCAAGGTGGGTTGTCGGCCGGGCAAAGGTCAGCGTATCCACGAGGCGGCAGGTCCTTGAATCTGAGCCACGTCAGTGACGTCACCCACGTGGGCCATCTTGCTTCAACACTGCTGCTTCAGGCAATTCCTCCGCACGATACATTGCACAAAATATCATCAGTGCATTGATTTTCGTGACTTGGTTTGCTTAAATTTGAAAAGCAGAGAATAATAGCTAACCGAATGGCGATATCTGACGCAGCAGTATGCCTAGGTCTATATTTCCTTTCTACTGTGGACTGTGCTCTTCTAGACCTTCAGGCCATGCAGCCAGACTATATCTTTAACAGAAATTGCTGTAGCGCCACTTTTATACAAGTCATTTTAAATACCAATAATATAATATGGGGCAATAATTTATTTTCTATTTTCTGAAACCTCGTGGCTTTCGAACAGGCATTCTTCTGGATTTGCTAAATTGCCAGCGGCAACACAATTAAAGATGGCGTTGACTCGGCGCTGGAGACAACAATGTCTACGGGAATAAAAGTCTCTTCACGGTTCGTTGCCTTCGAGACCGTTGCCGTCACGGTCGAGTCACCCCCGATCGCTTGCGCCGTTCCGATCGCGTGACGAGGCCTAGGGCAGCCGGGTGCTCAGCGGAGCCGTCTTGGTGCTGATGTACCGTGTGTGTGTGTGTGCGTGCGGGGCGTAGTTGCTTTTGTATATTTCTGTTTACAGAATAAATTCTTTTTAAAGTTTCAAATCTTCGCCTCCGTCCTCCTCCCCCGCACCCATTCTTCGTCCCTCTTGTTGAGAATTGTAGGGGTAGTAAAGTTGATATTTTCGGAAATTTTCTCTACTTCGGACCATTTATCCCTGTGCGATCGCTGACGTTTCTGAACAATTGGACTTGAAAGTCGTTTCAGAAACTCCGTGTAAGTGCAAGAAATATGGATTTCTGTAGTGTCACTTACCCAAATAATAGGATTTTTACAGCTAAACATTGTGTTACTGATATACGAAGCAGATCTTTTGTGAATATAATACGTTTACATTTATTGAATTTGACAAATATACAAAATGTGTCAAGCTTGGTTACCAGTGGAACAGTGGTTAGCAGGACTGCCAAAGTAGTTTTATATCTTTGTCTTTGGTTTCACACGTTTTTGATAGTTTGATTCAGTTATGCATTAATTTCACAATGTTGGTGATTGCTTGCTTAATTACTTACTTACCTATGGTGTTCATTTGTTTTATGTTAACAGCTTAAGGAAAATGTTGAAGGAAACACAGAGTTTATAAGGGCAGTTGTAAATTATACGTAATAAGTTACTTTTCAAGATGATTCTTAAAGATTTTAGCGTAATGACCGTTGCTGGTTTGGAGGTGGAATCAAGCAACAGTGACCTTTTGCTTGATGCTAGTAGTTTGGATGTTCGGAATCAGAATTCCTATTCTTTGCACAGCTCGGAAATAACAGACCTGTCTACAATAAGCGTTAGCTCAACTAGTGTTGTGCCAGTGACGGCCCAGGATGCTAAAGATGCGGCTGCTGATGTGCCACTGTTGTCAAGAGGTGTTGCTACGGCAGTGATTTCACAAACCAAAGCGGCAGTTTCACGACTTCATGTGTCGGACCCTTCTTCTTCTTCAACGTTTGCTGTAAAAAGTTCCAAGATCGTTTCAGTACTTACACCAACGCTGGACGCGTTTTCGCATCGAGCATCGAGTGTAACGCTCGACGTGCGGACGGACTCTAAACTTCTGTCTTTAAAATCTAACCCGGCTACTACAAGTGCTCCACGGTTTACGACAACTGCTTCAGACGTCCACACGACAGTGTTGTCACATGCTGTTGAGAAGGTGGATTCCACTTCATCAGAGGTTGATTTATCGACAGTAACAGAGTTGCCAAGGACAGTCAAACCTAAGCCGTCCTCACCTCAGAGTTCTTCTGACGTTGCCTTTGTCACGTATAACTTGCCAAGTAGCACGTTGCTGGACGTCACAGATGTCAGCACAAGTGCTACTTCACTTTTAACACCAGATGGCATGGCTGTGCAGTCGCAGAGCAAAAGTTTAGCTAGCCATTCTGATGGCCATGACACAACAAGCCAGAATGTTTTAATTAACATCATTCGCACGAATACATTGGCTGTAAGCACTGCGGACGGTCTCACAACATCTTCAGTTTTTCCGACTGATTTTCCAACTACTACCACAACCCCCCTAGTCAAGTCATCTTCAAGCCAGCCCCATTCTGTTTCAACAGGCCAAACTACACAGAAAATTATAGAAACTTCCTCTGCCAGTGAACAGCTTACCACCACTGGTAAGACTTCATCGGAAAGACTGAAAAAAGTTACAAGTGTTCAAGTAAGTTCTACTGAAGGACATGGAGCCGAGTCAACCGTCATTCCGAAGACTAATTTTCCATTTGTTTACGATTCTCAGTCGCTTCGTCTCAACCTGTCATGGATTACCTCAGAGCACTCATCCAGCAACCATGCTACAAGTATTTTTCAAAATTTCTTTCACACAAATAATTAACACGCAAGTTATAATTTCATTCCAGTATAGGAAAATCACATACTTTTTTAAAGCCATATGAAATTGTTTTTTTATTATTATTATTATTATTATTATTATTATTATTATTATTATTATTAATGTTATTATTATTATTATTATTATTATTATTATTATTATTATTATATTATTATTATTATTATTATTATTATTAAACTGACAATATCTTGTTGGCCATATTACCAAATGTCAGGAGCAAGAACACATTTGCAGAGTCCAGCTATACAAATAATAAAATAAAATAGCAATCGTATATAAACCAAAATGAATGCAATACAGTCTAAGTCATGTGAATATGAAATGAATGTGAATATTATGAATCTATGTATGCCTTAACTTCACTGCATCTATGGTGTTCCTGATTATATGGTAAAGTGTTCTTTGTATTTACATTCTGGTACACACTGTGTAATTCTGTGTAATTATTGTTTCCTTTGAAAGGTGCCAAGGTGAATGATTCCATTGATAGTACGGCTGGTGCTTCGGGAAGTGTTAGTGTGGCTCTGTACGTCAGTTTGTCTTTGGTCTTTGGACTTGGTGTTATCATTGTCATCTCGTTCGTTGTCTTCTGTCTTCTTAGAAATTATTGCCGGCAGTTTCATCGTTGTTGCAGGTAATAATAATAATTATAAGTTATCATATGAGATGAGTTTGTGTGAATTTGGTGGGTTATTAGAGGAAAAATTGACTTGTATTAGTTCTGTATTAATTTTAATTTATATACAATGTTTGTGAGGTTCTGTTATTAATTGGTAAAGCAGTGAAATTCTTGTAAGTATGTAAATTTAAGGACCTGACCAAGTAGTCACAGTGACATATCCAAATCTGCTGCAATAATTATATACTTTTCTCCTTTCTTTTTAGCAGTTTTGCTTGCTGGTTTAAATGGAAATGTATAATGGTCTTTTTTAGTTTTAGTTTTTCATTTCAGCCATTTTGTATTGAATTCTGTGTAGGTCTTTTAATAGACATTTTATTCAAGATTATTGCTGTAACTTGTTGGATTTTCTTTTCTATAGCAAGCATCCGGGTCGATGTAGGTTTAAAAATTCTTGCCCCTGTGTTGAAACTTGTCCTTACCATGGACTCCATCCTCAGCGTTTGACGGGTAAGTGTTTTAAGATACGGATAGAATATCACAAGGACAAAAAATATTTTACATCTGAATCAAATCTCTTTGTTTTGATATCAATTAAGAAAGAGTATTATAGTCTGTGATCTACGAAGAAACTTGATATGATTGAATCTTGGTATCCATGGTAGCAGGTGGTAATGATGTCAGTGGGTTGGCAATGTTTTAGGTAATGCTGATGGCTTAGAGTAATACAAAACATTACTGTGGGAGCGCTTCTGAGTGATTCTTCAGAAGAGGCGCTATACAAATATTTTGTTACATTGTTACATTACTTGTTTATGTATTGAAAATTGACATAATCTATCATAAATTACTCATATGAAGTAAAACTATGAATTCTAAATGAAAATTGCCTTATCTGAACTGGAAAACAGATATTATTTGTTTATGTGTTTTATGTAGAAGTTTTATTCTAATTCCGTGGTTATAATTGATTGATTTTGCAATTATCAGGCACTTAACTTAAAAATTTGCAAAGTTTTGTTTTCAAATTTTTAAAAAAGTGTTTTAGTTCTTTTTAGCATCAATTTGTAGAAAATGCTATTGCCATTATCCATTTATTAGTCTATTTATCTGTACAGTTTAGTTTTATTTCTTAGAATTGTGACCTTTTATTGGATTTTCTTTCTTTATATATTCCTAGAAACTCCGGATCTGATATCGGAGTCCGTTCATGCTCAGATCACTCGAATACACCGAGGCTCGAGCCATCCCGACGAGATCGCGTTGCTCGAGCGAAGCATAGAGCACAGTGACTCTCTGAACGAACTCGATCAATTCGTTTTCGAGGATCCCGATCTCATGACCCCGAGTAGCTCCGATCTTTTCATCGACTGTCGTCTGGCGAGCACCAGCGATCGTACGCCGGAATTAAACCCGGCGGACTTTTCCGAAGACCTGAGCAGGTCTTCGAGGTTGAATCGGTCTGGCCGATCCAGGAAGAATATCGTGGGCGCGTGGTGTTTCGGTGGGGGAAGTGGGGCGCATGATTTCGCACATCAGTCGCATTGCGATTTCCAAGACGATGTGTTTGGTTACGGAGGAGGGCACGGCGCGATAGTCGTCGAAAATCCGTATTTGAAGCCGTCGTGTCACGCGCACGTCGATCCCGGTCCAAACTGGATGCCTTTCCACCCGTACGACCCGGTTTACGTACCGCACCACGATCCGGTCGGCATGGCAAGGCGTCTGGACAAAGAGGGAAAGTACGTCACTAGCCCGAGACTTCGCATGAGGAACCAGGTTTATGAAGAACTCGGCAGAAATGCTAGGGATCAGTACCGCGCGCCGGTCAACCGCCTGCCACCGGTGGTTCCGAACAGAAGTGCCGCCGCGGCGCTCGGAGGGTTCGCTCCGGTTGCGCCGGCGCGAGTGTCATCGCGGCAACAGTCTCCGAGGGTCCCCGTCAGAGGAGCGAGCCTAGAAAGGAGCGCCAAGAGTCCTCCGGTCGCGCCGATGAGGATATCGTCTCGAGCGTCGCCGGTGGTGCAGAGCAAAGGTGCTTCTCTCGAGCGGAGGTTTCGCGGCGCCGCCCAGGTGGCGCCGGTTCAGATCGCCTTGCCGCCTTCTCCTCCTCCTCCGGTGCTGCTGCGTTTGGCGAAGGTCCCGTTCCGTCGGCGTCTTCGCGAGCGAGTTCGCGCGCCGTTGCCGACCCGCTGCTCGACCGGTGTCTTCCGGAGCTCCCCATTGCTCAGCACGGTCGGGAGCTGTCGATGTTGTCCGCGCCGGGCAGTCAGCGCGACAGCACCAGCAGCAGCACGACGATCCCCGGGCACGAATACTCGCGGGTGGACTTTGGAAACAGAGAGCAACCGAACCCGGTGGTGACGACCGCAGAAGTCGAGCCGTACGAAACGGACAGCGACTCGTGTCGCGACGGCGCTTACGAGTCTATTGACTTTCCAAAGAGTCCCCCTTCGCCCTAAGTATCCTATACATTTGTCCTCCATATTCTGGGGACATTATCTTCTTTTTCACTTTTCCATTGTCCTCTTTGTGATGGGAACGTTGGTCCTGTACAAAGTGTTGGCTGTTTATGATATCTGCAGAATTTTTATGTCCTGCTGTTCATTGTTGTTGTTGTTGGAACTGTTTTGCAGATATTTTTTGTTATTTCTGTGTTGTTTTTTTAAATACCCGAACAAAATTTTATGCGTGCTTCATGACGCCAATATGTGTACTGGAGCTGCACATGCATTCACAACTAGCGACACATTGTGAAAATGTTTGCGTTTTCCTTGTAAGCAACTACTGGACTGATTTCACGATCGGGATTTTAACGCGATTTGTGTCTCTTAAGCGATCAACCAGTATTTTTGCTTGTGATTAATTTGAGACTTGAGTTAAGCTTATGGAGTTTGATAAGTGTGGTTAGGTGTGAGGAGGTGCCACCGCTGTTTTTTTTGTTTTTACTCTCAAATTGCGTTGGTCTTTTATGAGTTACTTGTTGTTACCCGGCAAATTTCAATGAATGTTATAACCATGTTGACAGCTATCATAGGAAAAATAGAAGACTGCTGCTAATGTCAGATTCATCAATTAATTGTAAATGTGTCAGTTGATTCAATGTAGAGTTGACTTGGGGTAAAAGTGTTTTGAATTCAAGTGTTGAAGCTGATTTTCAAGTTTAAACGCACTCTTAAATAGTGAAGTGTGAAAGAGAATTGTAATTTGACTTTACACACTGTAACTTATTTACACTGTTGAAGAAAGTGCATGTATGTACTCCTCACCAAATCAATGTCATACTATTTGAGAATTGCCTTTCCCTCTGATCTTGGGATGAGAAATGTCTCCAGCTGTATATTTTATTCCAACTTGTTATTGGGTTTGTCCCGTAAACAAAATCCTTGTTGGTATGAATGACAGTTAAGACATATGCACAGTAAAATTAACATGTTTGTTCCAACCTGTCTCTTCTGTTAATTTCATTTATTGGCTTATTTAGTGGCATTTTGGATTATATTTTCCAAAGGGACTACTATTTGAAATTTCTAGAAGCATAGGCTATTATGTGCTTATCAGTGTACATTAAATATTTTGATTCATTTTATTTTTTATTGTTTATTTTTTAACTTCAATAATAGTACATTCTCATCCGAAACTTGTATAGGTTACGTCCTCATTCAAACCTTTATCAGTGGATATTAGTTTTACTGTTCTTCTGACGTGCATTACATCAATACATTGAATAAACTACAGTGTATTATATTATGCCTAATTTATATACCGGTACTGTATGTATGTATGTATGTATATATGTATGATGATGATGATGATGATGATGATGATGATGATGATGATGATGATGATGATGAATGCTAGAATAAAAGAACTTGGAACAAAAAGAGCAGTGGGAAAGAACTTGGTTACATGTACTGCAACATAACATTTTCAAAGGACCTTTGTTTTGTGTCCAAATGCTGTAATCTTTTGGAATTTTTTATGATGGAGAGTAGATTTTTGAAAGACTGTGTACAGTCTAGTGTGCGGCTTGAAATGGCTGAGATGTGTCGCTTTTCGAGCGCTGTAGAATAAAATTGAGATGGATAGTATTGACAATCCTTGTAAGATTTTACGCAATGATGATGGAGAATCAAGAAAATCTGATTATAATTTGAGTGTCACATCACTCCGCTGAAAGTTTTGCATATCCATGCAACTATAACAATAGACCATCCATTGGTTAAAGTCATACAGAGAATCGATTTTATAATATTTTTGTTGTCTATAAAACTTGTGATACAAGGAACCAGCTCATCTCATGATTGACTTTGTGGCCATTTCACTCGATGCTCGGCAGAAATCTCTTTTGTTGATGTCCTCGTACTCGTACTGTCAGTTGCAGTGGCTAGATGTTTCCAAATCAACAGTATCCGGATTCATTGCCTACATCACTTCGCGAAACCAGCGCACCACACATTTTAAATTAAGTCATAAACTGTTCCAGTTTGTCTCATCGGATGAAGCCCCGCCGATCAGACCGCCCTCTTCATTGTTACCATTCTATAATTATTATTGTATTTTCTACAAAAATGGATGGTGCTATGAATACTACAGCGCACACGTCAGTCAAAATGAAAGAATTCTTACATCGGATTAAGCAACTAATATTAATCATCTATAGTGTAGTAACAACAATAAAGTGAAAGTGCTACATGAAAACAAAAGCTTTTACTTATTCTCAAAACTATGGGTTTACCCAGATTGAGGGCTCGTGAATAAGCTGGTGCGCTGTGTCAAGCTTCTGGGCAGCGCTATAGAAATTTCGTGTTTACTTACAAGCAAAACTAGAGCACTTGTGTTTAGTACCACTAATTATCACTCATTAACCAATAGCATAATGCCGAGGATTGTGATAATATTCAATGTATCGTTTTATTAACAGATAATTTTACATCGATAATTTATTTTATGGACTTTATTGACATGACGTCAACGATCGCAAACTCTAGTTCACTGAAGCTTCTGTTGTTGGGACGAAGTTCACTGTGGGTTCATATTATGGGTTATACTGTAGGCCTATATGTAATTAATTTTTATTATTAATATTAAATGCATTTAATTTCAGCGGATATTGTTTAATTGCGAATTTTTGGCAGCCTTTAATCAAGAAGATACTTGAGAAATTTGAAGGCTGGCAATTGTGCAGTTTACAATTATTGATAATTTTAAAGATATTATTCTAATTATTGGATATCCTGCGTGCAATTCTGCACTAGTCATATGTTCAGACGCGATTATTCTGATTGTTTATACGATGTACTACTTTAAATCTGTTATGCAGAAGTTTCACAGGATTCTGAACTTTGTTGATCTCATAGTGTGACAGATTAGATTTAGGTGGGCCCTAATGTTTGTGGGTAATTTGTATAACGCATTTTATAATATTCCCTGTATGGACGTGGTGGCCTCACTGGCCTACATGGTGACTGACTTAGGGACCGAAGTTCAATTCTGAGAAAAACAGTCTTAGCTAGTCCATGTCCAGTTGTGGCAAAGAAGGAGAGAGAGAGTGGCACAGTCTGTTTCAGCAGATGGTCGAAGAATATCCCGATCGGTGAGTGAGACCACTTGGACAAAGTTACAGGATGATGGGGGTGCCAACGTGACTGATAAAATAGACAATATGGACAGAGTATGTGAGATGCATGAGGGCAGGACACCCTGAAATGAGGGCAGTGAAGAAAGATAATAACAGACAAGAGTGGAATGGTTTGAAGGTAATTGGGCTCTGTAATGTTAAGAGATTGGATGTAGGTTGTAATAGCTTAGCACAAACTGCAATCTAATGTAGTATGCGATAGTTCTTTAGGCCACAGCAAGATTATTATGTCAGAAGTACTTGCACAACTGAAATAGATACGGAAATGTTTTCTGCTGCAGGTAAACAAATTCAGAACACTCCATTTCTATCACTCAGAAATCTTAAAGAACTGAGTACTGCTAGTTGTTGACTTTAAAAAACAAAACAAAAAGACGGCTTGATTACTTCAAAGTAAAACTGCAAAGATGGCCACTCGCAGCACAAGTTTGGCTGGAAAAGTCTGTTTGGTGACCGGAGCGTCGCGAGGCATCGGGAAAGGCATTGCGCTGCAACTCGGCCAGGCTGGAGCCACTGTTTACATCACAGGTTTGTTTCGTGTTTTGTTGCATGTCCTTTATGTGTGCCTTTCCATAATTTGTGCTTTGATACTTTGTGTGGTGACAGTTTTGGGTGGGCGTGTTCTGGCTCCAATGAGATCTGCTGGGACGGAAAGATTTTAGACCCTCCGAGATAAATTCATATTTAACGATGGTGCTGAAATTTGGCCTTTTGCAGTTTTGGTTTTCGAAACCGTTTGGGGAAAAAGATCATTTGCCACAGGTTAGGAATGGTGATGGCTTACGCAACCTGCATTGCTTATAAAGAAACTTACTTGGCACTGAAGTTTTCCGAGCTTGTGGTGGCAGCGGCCTCTAAGGTTGACCATGAATAGGTTGAACCATTTGGGGCCTTGAATTTGAAAGCATCCCAAAAACTTCAGTCCCAGACATTGTGGTAGTACTTCTGGCTAGAAGTTTGCATAGATGTGACTTATATTTAGAAGTTTCTTGGCATTTTCTATTCTTAGAAAATTAGTCTGTTTTCTGTTTGTTTTTAAAAGTGTTTTTAAGAATACTTGATAAGACTGTGTGCCTGACATTAGAGAAAATGTTGAGTAAAGAAGTGAGTTATTTACAAAATAAGACTTTGCTGTGTTTATTTATGTAATTGTTTTAGGGAGAACTTTAAAGAAGGGTCCAAGCGATATGGGTTCTCTGGTGGACACAGCCGCCGAGGTATAATTTTGGCTTTCATGCAAAGTATTTTTTCATTATGTGAAAGTCACTATTGGTATGGCTATCATCATAGAAACATGTACAACTGGCTATATATAACGTTTTCTAGCATCAATTTTTTAATGTTTTAATTCTTTCAGATCGAAGAAAGAGGAGGCAGATGTGTGCCTGTTGTCTGCGATCATTCGAAGGACGAAGATATTCAGAATTTGTTTGATCGGATCAAGACAGAGCAGAGTGGACAGCTTGACATTCTGGTCAACAATGCATACTCTGGAGTTACAGTGAGTGACCAATCTGTTGTGATTTTGGCCAAACTATAGTAGAATATTGTTTCTGTCTAACGGACGAGGTGTTTTAGAATTATTTGGTTTTATTCATTACTTTATGCACCGGGTTTTTCTTGTTATCCAGAACATTTAACAGTTACCCCAGACATATTATTGGTACAGGTCCCACTTGGCACTTTTGAAAGTGGTACCAAAGTAATTGATTATTCTTAAGCGCTTGATCTTAAATTTGTAATAGCCATAGCCAAAAGGTGGGGGCCTGTCAGGTAGGGTCATTTCTTCCAAAGGGTCTTTGTGTGAAGTGCTGTTCTTGAAGCATGGGCCATTTTTTGTAGCCCTCTTTTTTTCTTCAAGCGAGTTAGGTAAATTCGGTGCATCTTGTGAATTCAAGGTTGCAATAAGTTGATTGCTAAACGGAGTTGTTAAACATCTTTGAAAGTCCTCTTACTGTTTTTTAGGCCATCATGAAATATACTGGCGTCGGGTTTTGGGAGCAGCCATTTTCTTTGTGGGACGATATAAATTGTGTTGGATTGAGGTGTGTGCAGTTTGCTTACTTTTGTGTGTCTTCATTGACAAGTAGCTTTTTGTTTCTTATACATATATATATATATATATATATATATATATATATATATATAAATGCTATAGCATTCAAATCACATATTCCAAAATCTTCAGTGTGTTAAAGATTTTCAGTTGTCAACTGCTACTGTCTCTGAGTAGTAATAAAACAGGTGCTAAATAAGTCTTTTATTACATTACATTAATGTATTTGTGTGTGTATAGGAATCACTACCTGTGTACTGTGCTGGCTTCGCGTCTCATGGTTCCACGAAAGAAAGGTCTTATCGTAAATATCTCGTCGGGCGGTGGTTTACGCTACTTGTTCAACATTCCATATGGAGTAGGAAAAGCTGCGGTAAGTGGTGATCTTTGGAATGATCATCATCATCATCATCAAAAGTAGATTTTAAAATGCAAACCAGAATATATATATTGTAAAAATATGAGAGAGATATATAATTATATATCACATATTTAACAAAATATATATATCACATTTTTAACATTATATATATATATATATATTTAATATATATAAATATATATTTATATCTAATTTTTAATGAGTGTGTGTGTGTGTGTGTGTCTGTGATGTTAGTTACATGTAATTTTTAATTACAATCTGGATTTGATGGTTCCTATTGTGAGTCTACTGTATTTGAATTACTTGTAAATAATAAAATGAATTTGAAAATCTGATGGAGTCACGATAGACTTGAGGTTCACGCGGTGTCGCCAAAGTGTCTTCGTTTAGAATCGGACCCTAGTCACCGTACGGAAGCAAGACTGTGTTGCATGCATGTGTTGTGTTTTAATTTTCATGTATGAAAATGAAATTTGGTTGTTTTAACGTAGTGCGACAGAATGGCAGCTGATTGCGCATTTGAACTTCGAAAGCACAACGTTGCTGTTGTCAGTCTGTGGCCAGGTGTCGCTCGAACCGAAATCATCGTCAGTTCTGTCGAACAGGCATCAACAAAGCCCCAACCCGAGTCGAAATTCGCGGTGAATGTTTGTTATCCAGCGTCTGATAGGTTGACATTTTATGTGGGCTTTTTTAATCACAGGGAGAGTAAGACTAAACACAGAACTGTGCATGGGGGCTGTCCATTAATTTCATCAACAATTTAGGGGGGTTTGAAAAAGTTTGACAGTTGTTGACAGAGGGGAGGGCGGGAGTCAAGAGAAGTTGACGTCAACAATTTCACTTTTACAAATAATACAAAAATAGGAAATTTCATGGAATACTACTTATTACAATGGAAAAAAGCATGACAAAACAGGTCATCACCACCACTTTTTGACATTCGATGAGAAAAAATGGAAAAAATGGTCATCACCACAAAAATAATAACTTTGTTTTTGGGACCTGTCATTGGTCTTGACAGTTGTTGACAAGGGGGAGGGGTCAAAAATTGCCCCAAAATTGTTGACGTAATGGACAGCCCCATAGCAGTTAATTGAATTTTATCTTAGTAATGCTAATGAAATGGCAAACAAGTATTGCATTTAAGCATTTAATGCTTGAATGTGAGTAAAAGTCATTAGCCAATGGAAACGGTTCGAGAACTTGTGGGTTCTACTTTTGCCAGAATCGGTTATATTACTGGTAATTTATAGTTTTTTTTTCTTGCAGGGCACATTTTTTAAGAGAATTGCGAGCGGAGAGAGTGTGGAATTTGCTGGAAAGTCTATTGTGAATTTGGCTTTGGGTATGTGGAGAAGCCATTTTTATAAATGTTCTTTTTATTAGTGGTAACACATTAATATTTTAAAATGTAATTGACAGCTTATTTGAGACTAAAGGGACAAGGCCCTGAGACTAATTTGAAACCAGGAACATCTTGCAGTTTGTGCCTAAGCCTTCTGCTTGGCAGCCAGGAATATTCCAAGCTATCACTGTCAAATTTCTACAGTATCTATCAGCCGAACACTATAGTTGGGGAGTGGTGGCGGTGATGATTATTACTGCTTGAACAGTGAATTCCTTCAAATAATACATATTAAATTGTTTTGTCAAAAGATAACAGTATTTATTATTAATTATAATTATTGAACATGTCAGATAGCGGCAACATTCTTTACGGGTTTTTCAATTCAGAATTTTTTAAAGGTGCAGGTATTCCATTGGAGGTTTATTTATCGATTCTTCTGTGTCGTGACGCTGAGTTTCGATTGATTGTAGACAGGAACGTGATGTCAAAAAGTGGACGCATCTTAATTACCGCAGACCTTGCATCAGAATACGGTTTCGTCGATATAGACGGTTGGTTATATGCATATGGTTAATTAACTTTATTAACTATTCTATTATTAACTAGTTATATTGACTATGTGTATACAGCAAAGGTTATATATGTACTTTTTATGCCCTTGGTACTTAGTTCCTGAGGGACTTATGACAATATGTATGTGTTTGTGTGTGTGTTTGTGTGTGTGTTTGTGTGTGTGTGTGTGTGGGCCAATAATTGTCAAAATATATTAAATCTGTTCTTTTCTTTTTGTGTTTTTCTAGGAAAATCCCCTGATAACATCCGTTCTCTGTCTTTCCTAATCTCTCAGAAGTACCCTTGGTTGGCTTCGATCGTACCGCGCTGGATCAAAGTGCCCTGTTGGGTGATGCACCTCGCGAGCAACAAGTTTTGAGAGGCGAGCAAAAATTTCGTGCTCAAACAAACTTTGAAACAATTTACTGGCATATCTGTCAAGCGTGCTTGGCACATTCAAATTGTGTTGCGATGCGATGCTCATGTGTTATTATTTCTTGAATCAGTACAGTAAGAGTAATTTTGAATTAACCCAGTATGCCTGTTTGCTTTAATTCGTTCTTTTGTCCATCTATATATTCTTTATAATAATTGTTTCCTGAGGCATTATGCAATAAGTTACAGTTGAGTATTCAATGTTCACTCTATGCATATTGCATAGATATGCATATTGCCCCAGATTATATATACTAAAGATGTTACTTATTAAACTCCAACTGTATATCACTTTGCCTTTGATAGTAGTATTAAGTTAATGTTGATGAGTTCACCGATGTAATTAATCAGATATTTACGAATTATTACAATTGTGAGTATTTTGCGGTGATTTCAATAGTTAAGCATTTTTAGTCGAAGATTTTCTGTGTAATTTTGCGTAATTTCGTACCTTGTATTATTTTTCTTCATGACAACCAAGAGAAGATGTATTTCAGTAGCCAGCTGCATCTTTACCTAGTATTACAGTTTCTTCTTGAAGATTTACTATTTGTTATGAATTGATGCTTTAAAGCTGCTTTTTTATTTTGTGCTTTATGAATTATGAAAATGAAAATGGTTAGAAATTTGTATTTTCCTAAGTATATAGCATGCAGTTTTACTTAGCAATAAAGAAATTATGCTTTACGCTGAGATACACCTTAATAATGAATAAAGTGCAAACTTTCTTAAGTTTCACCACTCTTTTTTTTAGAGGTTGCAAACAATGACCTGGCAAAACATGACCTTTGGATAGGAGGGTCGAAAACCGATCCTGTCCACCCTTAACTGGGGATCCCAGATATATCCGTCCATTTTACATTGAGTTACAGTTAAACACACAGTTAAGGAGTTAATGGAGTCAAGCTGTACCCGACCGAGTAGGGGACCTGATCCCCCACGACCCATGGCTATGCCAATGGATGTTAGATGCATTAAAAAATGGCGCTATAGAAGCTCCTATGCTATAATATTGCACTGTCATTAAAAGAATCGAACAGGTGGGCTGGTCAATGCAATTACACAAAACAGGCTTTATAAGATTTTGTCTGCATCTTTTTTGTCTGTTTTAACACAGGGAAGACCATACTAAACCACTTTAAGGCTATTATTATGGCTATTATTATTATTAGTAGTAGTAGTTGTTGTAGTAGTAGTAGTAGTAGTAGTAGTAAGTAGTAGTAGTAGTGTTGCTTAATTGGAGACCATCCATGTGAATTTTACATTTTTGTCGATACTTTTCAATGCGCAGTTAGGCCTAGACTGTACACTACTATGATCTTCTCGACAATGTTCTGTCCACATTTCGCACTTGAAATTCTAGAGACGCACTATCATAACATTTAGCCAAGGTTAAGCAAAAAAAATTCCCGTTCCTGATAATGGCTCGACTGTCTAATAGCACTGTACTAGCCGCCTAATCAGGTCTAACGACCCACACGCCAGAATGCTCTTACGGTTTAAATTTATCCGAAAACAGGTCACTGACTAACGACGTTGCTCAGGCTACTAATTGGACTTCTGAGAAAACGAATACAGTAACTAGGCACAGGGCCTGTTTTAACGTGCAGCGATACGCAAAATGTGCAGTGGCAAAATGCACTTTTCTGTGCTCGTGTGCAGTGATAAATTTTCCGGACGACCGTTTTCCTTGTTTTTAGCGTGGATGTCCACACATTTTCTGAGTTTAGTGCAGTGATAGATTTTTCTTTAAAAAACAGGCCCTGACTATAGACATGTCTATTCAGCGCATCGTTATGTATTTTATGTTATTGTTATTCATAATTGTTATAAAGAGTAAGCCAGGATATCACAATATTACTGTATCACCATTCACGATCACTTAGACCTAAGTTAGACGTGCCAACATCATCACATCGCGCGATCGGACAGAGGAGCCTGTATAGCAGAGAAGGCAGCGGGGTCAAAAATTTAATGGGTCACAGTCGTGTCAGTGGGTCTTGACCGGTGACGTATCAAAATTTCTAAGATTCGTGGAATCGTGGTGCAGTTTGCAGTTACGCAAGGGTCCGTCCATTAAAGTACATACGCACTGAGCGCGGGGAGAGATTGGATTTAGGAGATTTTGCGTATGTACGGAGTGCGCAGCGCCGGGGGAAGGATGTTGAAAATATGCATTTTTGCTTGCGTACTATATGGATGACCCCCAACACATGACATTTCAAGTTCACGTTAACCGAAAAATATTTCGGTGAAATCTTTGAATCTAAGGCAAATGACTTTACCAATGATTGGCTGTTTTCTTGGTCATATTTCTATTGGTTTGTTAATTGGAATTTTGTAATAACACATACAGTCACGTATTTCTATATAATATTATGTTCTATCGATACTCAACATTAGGTCTGATGCGGCTTAACCCGCTGGTTCTCAGACCCTTTTCTGCACGGTCCACCAGTGTTTATTCTAGACCTGTTTGTGTGTGTGGGGGGGGAATTCCCCTCCCCCAAAGTTTTAAAATTTCCCTCCAAAAATTTGTATATGTTGGCTTGGGGGATGGAAATTCCCCCCCCCAAGCGTGGAGAGACAAATCTTGTCCCCCAAACATTTCAAACTTCTCCCCCCCCCCAATGTCAAGGTGGCTAGAATAAACACTGACGGCCCACATTTGAAATTCAATTGTTTTGCGGCCCACCTGTTAAATTAACCCATTAACCGTGTATTTAACTGTAACTCAATGTAAAATGGACGGATATATCCGGGATCCCCAGTTAAGGGGTTAAGCAGTCAGTGGCAGAGCGGGTCGAGACAAAGTGCAGGCAAAAAAGGAAGTAGAAAAATTAAAAAAGTCAAGCATCATGCCTACCCCCTCCCTGAACAAGGTTTGTGCACAAGTCTCACGACTGACTCCAGAATACGGGGGTCCGGCCCCTCCTGTGGCTATGCCAATTAACTAAAGTTAATAAATCGATAAAATTCGTAGAAATTTGGATCAGTTGTATTTGATTTAGTAACTTCTCTTTTGTCTTTGAGACTTCAGCGTGGCCCACAAGGCTTTCTCTCGCGGCCCAACTTTGGGCCGCGGCCCACGGGTTGAGAACCACCGGATTAACCGCCTTAACGGATTTGACGGCGATCTTTTAGAGACCCAAAGAGGGTCCGCAATGAAGTTATCTCATTGACACGTCAGCGCTGTCAAAGCGCTTTTGATTTTAGTATTTTAACTATGCCACAGCGCTATATAAACCGACCTGTTACAATTATTATCTATTATTATGAACACGGTGTGGCCGTACTGAGGGGCCATCCGAAGGCTTGGGGCAGTGGCGCAGCCAGGATTTTCGGAAGGGGGTTTGGATTTTGACCAACACCAACTTTTGAAAAATCTTGACAAGCAAAAAACCCGCTATCATCTCCAGGGTTTTTCCTGACAAGCAAAAATAGCTCCTCACCTCTTAAGCACCGCTACATTCTATATTCTATGCCCAAGGGGGATCACCCCTAAACTCGCGTCAAAAAGTTATTTAAAATGCATGGAAACTCATCAAAATTATTTTATTTTCGGCAGCCAAGGGGAGTTGTCACCCCCAACCCCTTTGGCTACACCTCTGGCTGGGGGTTAACCGATGGAGGTTGGCGTGTCTCCTTTAACGTCTTGAAAAGTCTGACAATCAAAGAAAAAGGTCGTCGCCACGTTTTCACACTTGATCCGCATAATTTTCGACAACCGTTTAACTTTTTTGAGGACATGCAAGCTTTCTTTTACAAAATTAGGGGCCCGTGACTGCCCTGCCCAGGGGTCCGGAATGTCTCTCGACGGGCCCGAGCTTCTGACAGCGCTATAGACATTTGCCTGACTTGCTTACCTACTTATAGGAAACCTTGATTAGGCCTACGGCACCGACCAGACCCCCATGCTACTCTACCCAAATATTAAACTCTAAATCCGCCTATGGCACCGAGGTAGGAAGTTTGCAGCAGGAAACGCTCAGCCCACTAAAATTCCCTCCAAAGTGTTTATTCTAGGCCTTCTCTGGGGGAATCCCCCCGTTTTAAAATTCCCCTCCAAAATTTTTATATGTTGGCTGGGGAATGGAAATCCCCCCCCAAAAAAAAAGTGTGGAGACTCAGACCTTGTCCTCCCCCCAAACATTACAAAATCCCCCAATGTCAAGGTGGCTAGAATAGACACTGCCTGATGGCTTTATGTGCCTAAGTTCCTCTCGGCCCAGTTTTATGGGCCTACGCCCTCGGCGCTAAGACCTCGCGTGTCCCACTCGCCTGCATAATAGTTTCACTGTGTGTTGGGGCAACACGAGGATGACCCAGACGAAGATTTGAGCATTTAAATCGCTAAGGACAGCTGACAGCTGATGATGATGATGATGATGATTATTATTATTATTATTTGAGCAGAATTTTTAAACGGGTTCAGTGGAATATCCTTCTGTCGTCTCCTGGAGGTCTATAAAAGACCGAAGCGTCGATCAGATAGATCACGTTTACGAAGCCGATTGAGTTCTAAGTATCGGTAAGTAACTTATGCATAGGGGCCTATAGGGCCTAACAGTACCCACTGTAGCCTACAATTATTTACTCGTAAGTAGTCCGTGGATTTGATTCTAATTAAACTTATTGTTATAGTGTAATTAGATTGTTATTACGATTCACCGAGACATTACGCTGTTATGGCAGACCACTTTTGGGCGTATTAAGATCAGTGCGCAATAATTTTGTTGAAGAGAAATACTGGGGGCCCGACCCCTAATTTACCATTAGACCAACATTATCGACCGTCAAAGCAGGGCCAAAAGAAGGTCAACGCCAAAATATCTGACTTTCAAGGAAGGGACGGACAGGCCCCCACGAGTGGGGCGGGGATTAAACCCCTATATCTAGTCAGAACAAATAATGTTTAGGGTGTCAGTCTGAATGCATTGTCCCATTTTTCATAATCTGTGAGGGGTCGTACACCGCAGAAATTTCTACCTTCATTGGGTGGCGATCGTACTGTTAAAAATCAAAATTTTCTAACACCACTCGTGGGGGGGTTCGATCTCAACCAGTGAGGTCAATCCTTCAAGTAGGCCTACTCCAAATCAAGCACTGCCGGAATACCTGTCAAACTTTTCTAACCCCCTCCCCCTATTTTATTGACGTAATTACTGGACAGTCCAATAATAATAATAATAATAATAATAATAATAATAATAATAATAATAATAATAATATCATTATTAAGAAAAGTGAAAATTTACAGCGAGCAAGCGAAATGTGATCAGTAAAATCCTACACATTTTTCAAAATGTTTGCCTACGGTATTTTGGTCGTTGGAAAATTTATGGGGGCTTCTACGACGATTTTAGGGGGGGCGGGAGAGTGGCGCTCTTTCGACCATGACCTGCAATCTAATTAATCATTTTACTCTAGTCTATTGTGCATTAACGCGGTTGTATGATTCATCCAAGCATGAATCTGCATGATCGAAACAGGATGTAAACTGAGGATTTGCACTTTAAATTAAAGCACAGTAATTTCAAAGGTTATTTTTTGCCGAGTTCAACCGCCTCGGGCACCGTCTCTCGGCTCTTAAACAAGGAGATGTTCCATTGGCCCGGGTTCGACCCCCGGGCGGTGAATAGATGTTATGTCTCAGACAGTTAAGATCGTCCGCGTGTATCAAGTCTTACTGTGGTCTGACATGTTGGCGGGAACAGAATTTAATCTAGACTCCTGGAATCGGGGGACTGACAAGGCCGGGGGAAGTCAGCTATTGGGGCCTGGGGGAGCGCTGTAAGTTGATATAGTAGGCCACAATTTCCGAGGGGAAGTTGAAATTTCCTGGGGAAAAGGGCAATTCCCCCCCCCGGAAACGGCCTAGATTTAACCATGGGCGGGAATAGACAGTGCAGCTGTCGTAGTTGTCTAGCAGAATGGTCCGCTGTAATAAATACCTGAAAATAGTGGCATAGCCAGGATTATGGAGTAGGGGGGGGGGCACATCGACATCTTCAGGTTTCCTGGCGAAAAAGGCTTTAGAACAAAGAAGATGTCGGCGTGTCGAATTCTGGCGCTATTAATTTATTTCGTCCACTCTCATTCTATCTAACCCCCCTCTATGCTACTCAACGCTTTTCAGCAGACCCCACGACCGATCCCGGCCCGAATAGGGCGGTTTTGCCCCCCCGCGCCCATCGCCGTGGTTAGGCCAATGCTGATAAAGCAGTCGCACACGATAATTAGAAAGACATGTGCAGCAATCGGTTGGTTACCGGAACACAGGACGGACGGGACAAAAGAGGATCGAGGACGAGAAAACTCTCAGGCTGATTAGCATTTTACATTACATAACATTACGTTACAATGTTGATGTTTTCTTCTCGTTGTATAGCAAATGACATTGGTCATTGGATGTCGAGCGAGGCTTTGCGCGGTCGTTAACGACAGGCGAATACAGTTACATCCGCAACGCAGTCTCACGGTAGGCCTGCACTTAAACGACGACGACGACGGCAGGACGACCTCGTTGATCGTCCGCGATCAGTTCAACGTCAGCGTTCGACAGATATTTCTAGAAAGCGAAGTGTTTCTCTACACAGTCAGACGGCGCCACCTACACGAAATCTCTCTACGCGAAGGCCACACGCTGCTTCTGAGGCTCGACCGCTGCGACGCCAACGCCTGGGCGTTCAGAGACGCCATAGAAGATGTCGCCCGGCGTTTGGACATATTCAGCAGCAGCGGACAGGCGAGGGACTCGGACGACGACGGTGCAGCAGCAGCAGCAGCAGCAGCAGCAGCTGTGAATCCGACGATGATTCGGGACCGTTTCTGGGGGCGACGGCAGCGGTCCGCCGGACGAGATCTAGGATCCAGACGATGTGGGACTGTGCCTCTTGCCACCTCGCTAATCGCCACGATCAAATGCAATGCGGCGAGTGTCTTCGCCACCGAAACGACGCCTGGAAATGTTCGTGCAGTAGGGTCTATCGCCTGGAAAAACGAAGGTGCTCCTGGTGTGACATTTGGCGCTGTCACCTGTGTACGTTTCTAAATGAAGCCACGTCGCCGGATCGCTGCTACGGATGCGGATCTGACAGAATTCTTTAATGTTTCTTTTTTGAATAATTAATCAAAATGGAAACGAATTCTAATTTACTGCTTACTCAAGAAAGAACTTTTCCTGTAACCTTGAACTCTTTGCCAATACACCGAATATAGGTCTACTCATCCGGCACCTGTTTCTCAATCACACTGTGTAGAGGACTTGCCGCGTAATCAGTGGCGGCTCCAGGATTTGGCAAGTGGGGTGGGAGGGGGCGTTGGGGTGGCAACTTCTAATCATGGGTGGCCAACCATTTGTTGTTAGGTATGTAGTATTAAGTATAGGGTCCCAACAGGGGGCCACTGGGGGGACCAGGCACTCTATAGGGGCACGGGCCCCCCCGGGCCCCCTGTGGAGCCGCCACTGCACGTAATGTTGCGAATTATTACAAGATTGCATGAGATTTTAATAGTTTTAATAATTGTCAAACACAGTTTCATCTGAAAATCTTAACAGGAAGCTCCCTACGCCCACTCCCAAGGCACCACTTAGTGAATAATCCACATTAATAAGTAAGTAGATAATAACTTTGAAGAGGAACTCATAACAACTGTTACAAGGAATGATTGTTTGTCTGTCATTTAGGCCTACGCAGTATTAAGCCTATAGGTTAATTAAGTTGGAGGCTTTGAGTGGGATGTTTAGCAGCAAGTTGGTTTGGCTGCGATATCAAAGGAATTATTCCGCATTAAAGATAAGAGAATTCCGGTCATTTAAGATGCTTTTGCATCGTCATTGTCCGTAGTCAACAACTGCCGCTTGTATTGGTTAGTCATAATAATTAAGGAAGTGCATCTGACATTTGTGATTCTTTGCGTGCGTACAAAATGCCTTATGAACATAATATTGTACATGAATATAAAAGATATTTCTAGTTGTATTGAATGTTTTGATGTACAGTACAGTATGTCGCTGATTTAGTATTTTTGCGAAATGTTATTAAATTAAAGCTTATGATTTCTAACATATTTGCTTTCCGTTTGTTCTAAGAGTGTGATGATTTCAAATTGACTTAATGGGCATTACTGCATGTGTGGAAGGCCACTTGGGGGCGCTAACGGGGCTTGAACCCGCTCCGCTCCAGCGCGTAACCCACTCTGCCATCTCCCGTCCCCGTTTGATGATTGGACTTAGACTAACAAAACTTTTCAAAATACAAACGACAATGTTCCTGTCGTGACTTCGGTATAAGACCGTTTCAGTCAGTGAACGATAACAGAGGAGAAGCTTCTTCCTAGTTCCTACTTAATAGCACCAACTGCTGGTAAAAGGCGCAGGTAGGCCTACAGTAGAAGCCAGGTAAGTGATTAAGGTACAATGTACCCCCCCCCCCCCATTAAACCATGTAATTTAGCCGTGTTGAAGTGGGTCATAATGTCGAATAGGATTTGAGCTGGTCTTCTGCCGTTGCGCAGGCTGTTGTAGGAATCTTCAAAATTGACAAATGGGATTTAATATTTGTAAAATAGAGATAGCTGGTGATATTGCGCATGACGATTAAAAAAAATTCCACGCATAAGCATTTTTTGTGCGTATAGAAATTTCTTGGCGAGGAAATTTCAACGCGTAAGAGGCACATTCTAAACGTCGCTACGCTTCCTTGTTTTCGGGAATGTTTTGTCGTCAATAGCACAGCGGTTCTTTTTAGACGTCTACATGTAAACTATTCGCGCACCTGTTCTGAACGCAATATCACGAAGCTTCATGTAGACGCTGCGTCCTAAAACTTCATTTCTGCTGTGGAAGTTAACAACGTTTGAGTTCCATTAAGGACACCCTCCTATATAGGTATGTTTGTTCAAGTCTGAGATTTTTACCGTTCTGTCATAAACGACAAAATGACGAAAGCAATACGCTGACATCTCTGTTCGTAGTCGCTATTTACTACTAGGGGGCCGTCCACAAAGTACGTCACGCTATTTGTGGGGGAGGGTATTCTTAACTGGCTAAATCGTCGTCTTGTCAATCTCCAGGGCCTTCGGCTTCGGTAATTTATTCTCGTACTAAACTTCTCATCGGATTTGCACGAATTCCACAATTAACCGGTCCAAGCCCCCCCCCCCCGAGTATGGGGTGGGGGAAAATCCCCGTACTTTCACTCTCGTTGCTATATGCCAATTATATGACGTCAAGTTCTGCGGAATAGCTGGCCTCTCCGTGGAAAAATCTTAGAACCGACTCCGCCTGGGTGCCTTAATCGGCGGCCTGAATTTGGTGGGAACGCTAACAAGCGAACTATAGGCGGCGACGATTTTAATTATTGTCTGTTGCTAAACTGTAGATGCGAAGATCTCGACAGGTCATTGCTTTGAGATGTCCTCCAAACCAGCGTCATGACTGTTTGTTTTACAGTAAGCCTATTTGACAGAAGTCTTGAAGAGAGATTTCAAGAAGTGTGCCTCTATAGCCTTCTGCTTTAAAAGCGCAAACCCATTATACTTCCTGCTGAGAACTGGATCTGCTCATTCGAACGAACCGGATGTAGCCTATGGGCGATGTACTCGATTGCGGGGCGCGGATCTACGCTCTTAGAGCCTTCGGTGTAAGAGAGGAACTATACAGGACGCTCCGGCTAAGAATTCGAATCTGCCATCACGACCACGATGGGACCCGTCGCCTGGCGATATCCGACCACAACGATGACGTACGTCGAACGATAAGCATAGAGTCTGACGTCGATAGTTACGTCATCAAGCGACGCAACGTTCACGTGATCCGTCTGGTCGCAGGCGACGATGACGTTGTCGTGGAACTCGACAGATCCGACGCTAACTTTCTCGCCTTTTGTGACGCCATAGAAGCTATCGCGAAGCCACTCGGGAAGCTTGTCTGCGTGGCTCGCGTAAGGGACTCGGATGGCGGCGGCGGCGGCGGCGGCGGCAACAGCTCTGGATCCGACGACGGCGAAGTGGGGGGGCCCGACATCGGAGCGATGGCCGCCGCGCCGGAATCGAGGATCCAGACGATGTGGGACTGTGCCTCTTGCCACCTCGCTAATCACCACGATCAAATGCAATGCGGCGAGTGTCTTCGCCACCGAAACGACGCCTGGCAATGTTCGTGCAAATGGGTCTATCGCCTGGAAAAACGAAGGTGCACCTGGTGTTACAGGTGGCGCTGTCACCTGTGTACGTTTCTAAATGAATCCACGTCGCCGGATCGCTGCTACGGATGCGGATCTGACAGAATTCTTTAATGTTTCTTTTTTGAATAATTAATCAAAAGGGAAACGAATTTCAATGTACTGCTCAGTGCTTACTCAAGAAAGAACTTCTCCTGTAACCTTGAACTCTTACTCCTATAATCTTGAACTCTTTGCCAATACACCGAATAGCTATGCCTATTCATCCGACAACTGTTTCTGAATCACACTTTTATTACTAGGACTGATTGTTATCTGTTATTAGGCATACACAGTATTAAACCATAGCCTATAGGTTAATTAATTTGGAGGCTTTGAGTGGGACGTTTAGCAGCAGCTTGGTTTGGCTGCGATATCAAAGGAATTATACTGGATTAAGAGAATAATTCCGGTCATTTAAGATGCTTTTGCATCGTCATTGTCCGTAGTCAACGACTGCCGCTTGTATTGGTTAATCACAATTAAGGAAATGCATATATGGGTCTATGTGATTTTTTACTTGTGTTCAAAACGCTTTCTGCGATAATTGTACAGTAAACGAATGGCGAAGATCACTTTACATCACTTCGAATGCTTTGAGATGTGTGACGCCGATTTAGTATATTTTGCGAAATATTCGATGCATTTTGAAACTCATCAATTCTATCATTTTTTCGTTCTAATCAAGTATTAAACTTGTTCGACCGAGAACTGTTAGAACTGTTAAGACTTATTATATATATATATATATATATATATATATATATATATATATATATATATATAAGTTTATAATAGTATATATATATATATATATATATATATTCACCCAGCTAAATTGTATTATATTCCATGCATGTAGACTACATGCCCATGCATGTAGACTACATGCCTGCAATTTCTACTGCTTCTTCCTAGTGTCTTCCTTTTTTGAGCGTAGGCATGACAGGTATACGCAGTTAGGGCCATAAACTCATAAGTTATATACCCAGGGTATTGTGCTCGTGTGAAGTTATATACCCAGGGTCCTGTGCTCGTATGCTATACACCTTGGTTTAAATGAATCAACATAGAATAGAGAGAGAGAGAGAGAGAGAGAGAGAGAGAGAGAGAGAGAGAGAGAGAGTCAACAGGCCATTTCTGACGTCGCGCATGTATATTGTATACAACTGCGCACGTTTATGCACCGTTTTGTGACTGTACAGTGTACACAGTTTCAGATTGGCATATACGACTTAATATTTGACATATATGACTCAATATTTGCAAAATGGAGACATCTCTAAACTTACAGGCCCTTCTAGTAGGCCTACGCATTAAGAGAAAAAGTCTAAACGTGCAATTTTTATCTCGGCCATCAGCGCAGCTAAAATTTCTAAAATTAAAGTAAAAATTTCCAATAAGTAAGAAACAATGACCAAAAACCGCCTTCTTCATTTTGTCACTTTGGTAAAATATAATCTACTGTCTGTGTCCTGAATCAGGATTTAACCCCCTAACTGTGTATTTAACTGTAACTCAATGTAAAATGGTCGGCTATATCCGGGATCCCCAGTTAAGGGGTTAAATCACTTCCAAGCGATTTGCTACGAAAATTACAACGCCAGAACGCCACAAGGACTCTTTCCTATATAATTTGTAGCCTAAGCATGGTTGGTTCCACGTTGAAGATGCTGACTGGGGATGCATCTCCCATCCGGCCCCATCACAAATGCGTCTTCTATGGAAGATGATCGTCTAAACGGATTAGACTTGATGTATATCCACAAAGTCGAAATGGACATATCCATAGACAATGTCACTACATGTAGACTTGTATAGCCTAATTACAAGTAGATAAGCTTGCGTATATAGGCTCTCTCTCTCTCTCCTCTCTCTCTCTCTCTCTCTCTCTCTCTCTCTCTCTCTCTCTCTCTCTCTCTCTCTATATATATATATATATATATATATATATATATCAGATTTCTAGCCGCTGTGCTTTTAGAAGAAATTTTGACAAAAATATTAATGTCGGAAAGTATTAATCTGTTCAGTCAGAAAACTCATGGGCGTCCGCAGAAATTTTTCCCGGGGAGGGGAGGGGTGCAAAACAGGGTCTCGTGACGAAAGAAATGAACAAATTTTCCAGGAGGGTGCAAAAAAAGTTTTGTTACGAAAGAAACGAGTAATTCGACTTTTTTCATAGCCACACAATTTTTCCAGGGGGTGCACTTGCGCCCCCTTGCACCCCCAGTCCGGACGCCCATGGAGAAAGTCGTGCATTTTGGGAAAGAAATTCGAAGCGTTCGCTTTTGCTGTTACCCCGTATGAGCAAATAGCATGTGACAGCCCATTCCAAACCATCGAAGCTTCGGTCAGTTTAATTGTCATATTAAATATTACTGTGTTTTACTTTCCTTCAGCCGACAACTAACATTGTTATCGCCTGCCGTGCAAGACTACGCGTACATGCGACCCTTCGTGCGTCATATTGTTCTTTTTCTTCTCTCGTCGGTAAAACGCTGCCCTATTTACACATTAGTTTATTTACGCTGCACGTGGAGGACGCGATGGGGTCGATTAGCCCCCCACTCTTCTCCCCCAATGAGGACGGTCGTGTCCTCACCGAAAACAGACTGCATTCGATATTTTTAGCCCAAATCAAGGACAACTGTGACGTCAGGTTACGCAGAATAGTTTCATTTTTGAGAAAACTGAGTCAGCCTATAACTTACTCAGCCTATAGCATATTAGCATATAGGTCAACGCTTCTCAGATGGTGGGTCGCGACCCAATAGTGGGTCGCAGGGCTCGGTCTAATGCAGTGGTTCCCAGCGTTCCCCCCCCCCGGACGCCGCACAGGGGGGAGCAAATTAAACTTTTAATGGTTAAAAGCTGTAATACAGGTAAGTATATAAGTACTGTTGACAATCACCCTCCACCACCCACCCACCCCCGCTCAAAAATTTTTCTCTTCGGTTTGGCGGCCATCCCACGATTGGTCTCGCCCAGAATAGCGGAGACAAAGCACGGGCGCAAACACAACGACCCCAGTGTTTGATCTAGACTCCTGGACTCCCGGGGGACTGAAAAAGCCGGGGGGGTGGAACTGACAAAGCCGAGGGGGGGAATTCTGCTAGGGGCCGCTGTTAGTCCATGTAGTATTCCAAAATTTTCGGGGGAATTTGAAATTTTCGGGGGGGGGGAAGGGCAATTCCCCCCGGAAACGGCCTAGATTAAACACTGAACGACCCATGCCCTCATGTCCTGACATGGGCATTTTTTGGAGACGTCATGTCCTTAACGCTGTGGACGTGTGCGTTTTTTTGCTTTAAAAACGCTAAAAAACCTCATTACTAGTTTTTTTGTAATTCGATAACGTCCTAAAAAGTCTGGCAAACCAATGTGTTTTGTTTTGAGAAATTAGGACGCGACCGTTTTTCTGACCAGGTTTGCGTAACTCAGATCACGCCACCCACCCACCCCCTTACCCTCTCGTGGCCGCGCTAATGGGCAATATGACTTCTGATTCACCTTCGCTGAAATTGCACTGGGTCAACCGGTAGGTTTACCAGTTGCCGCCCCTCAACGCGGCATCAAACAGGCTAAAAATACCTCTGACGTCATTCATTTGTGTCTATTTATAAACAAGCAAATAATTACGTAACCTTGAATCGACATGGTAATATTCCTATTTTGGCTCAGAGCCGGTGACCCAGGTAGTTCCTGTTCCCCACTCACTTTCACTATCATGAGAGCACTTCTAAGAAGAGGACCTAAATTCTGTTGCGGACCATGGTTCATTGACGTCACGAGACAAGAGAAACTAGTTTGCCTATGATTGACGTACATCGACATCTGGTCCATAGACTTTAATTATCACTAGATCAGTGGTTCCCAACCTTTTAAGGCCACGCCCCACCAAAGTCGTTTTAAAATCTTTATGTCCACCCCCTCCCCAGTGGCGGCTCCAGGATTTGGCAAGTGGGGGGCCGTTGGGGTGGCAACTTCTAATCATGGGGGCCAACCATTTGTTGTTAGGTATGTAGTATTAAGTATAGGGTCCCAACAGGGGGGCAACTGGGAGAAGGCACTCAATAAAGGCACGGGCCTCCCGGACCCCGCCTGTGGAGCCGCCACTGCCCCCCGCCGTGACACATGTACAGAAGCAATCACAGAAATTGAATTGCATTAATATACGTTACTCATTTAGTAATGTAAGCTTCTTCTATGAATCTATATTCCATCTATTCTATATTCCATCTATCTATCCATGAATCTACATTCCATAAGTTCTATAACAATAACAATTAACAATTTAATTATCCTGTTCTAAAAATTTTAAACATTGAAATTGCCCAATTGCCCCCATAAATAATGAAATTGCCCCCGGTGGGGCGTACAGCCCCCCGCCGTTGGGAACCACTGCACTAGATAGATTGAGTCTATCTAGTGTTGTTAATTTCTATGCGTCCTGTCTGCGTCTAGGCCTGCGTACATTTTAGCGTGTAATATTTCGCCGTCTGTTCTAATATGGAACAGTAACAACCCAACTGTAGGAGACGATTCTAATTATGTTGCTTGGGGGTGAAGATGTACTGTAGAATGACAATTACAATCGAGATGTCTGGATCCTCCAATGGACCATCGGTATGTGACCCGCTTCAGCATTTCCACTGACAATGTCGTTTTTAGCTGCCACTGTCTGTAGCAAAAGAATCAAGTGGTGTTTTCGTAGACGTAAGCTCTAATTCCACAGGCGTAGAAGGTATTTGATCATATTGCACCGAACTGAACTTGGTGTGCCTAATCAGTCAACAGCATAGCAATTTATATATTACGGATCTTCGAATTATATTAAAATGGCCAGTCAGAGACTCCTCTGGTTCGGAATATTTTGGCAGATACAGAAAAAGGATATCTATTCACAACGGCAGTAACGGTTCCAGGGCGTGGCAAGTGGAGGGGGCCCTTAATTGGGGTGACAAATTACTATTTTTATTATAAATGATGATGATGTAATCATTTAATAATAATAATAATAATAATAATTTTAGTTGATTAGTCTGAGAATCGTGTAAATTTGAGTTAGTGCATGATTGAAAATCATGGGGGTACGGCCCACTCTTCCACCCACCCACCCACCCACCCACCCCCACCCCGGCCCACACGTGGAGTCGTCTCTGCACGACGTTAGTCAGTCAGAAGCTTTTAGTTGTGAGAATCGTGTATTGAGTTAGTGCATGATTGAAAATCCACAAGATATTCACAAGCTAATAAGCTTAGTCCATAGGCTAACGAGGCCAATGGTAGAGCTATAGCCTAGTGTTTTGTGCTTGCAGCCTACGATGGACGATATACTCGATTGTGTGTGTGTGTGGGGGGGTGGGGTGGGGGGGGGTGAGTATCTATAGCTCTAGGCCTACGGTCTCAGGACCTTGTTGCCATTTCCTTTGCGCTTCTGACGTCATCGACGAAACGCAGACGACGTTTCCAAGACGACGACGTCAAAATAAAGACGGCAGCGACAACACATCGAGACTCCGAATGTCATGTGACTGTTGCGGCAAAGCACGTTCGACCTTTTGACCTACTGTCGGGACTACGTGACCTGTCTGAACGCGGATGTTCAGTGGTATTATACCGAGTGAAATTGAATACTATGCCTGGCCGCAAACGAGGTTATGAACATCACGCAGCAGCAAAAAATGTGTCAACAGTAAGCCAAACCTCTACGGTGTATTGTGCGTCACCGAAGCTTCGAGTTTAAGGGGCTGTCCATTAATTACGTCAGCAATTTAGGGGGGATGGGTTTGAAAAAGTTTGACAGTTGTTGACAGGGGGAGGGTGGTCAAGAGAAGTTGATGTCAACAATTTAACGTTTTACAAATAATCAAACACTAGGAAATTTCACGGAATACTACTTATTACAATGGAAAAAAGCATGGCAAAAAAGGTCATCACCATCACATTTTGACACTCGACGAGCAAAAAAGGAAAAAAATGGTCATCACCCCAAAAAAATAATACCCTTGTTATTGGGACCTGTCATTGATCGGGGGGGGGGGTCAAAAGTTTTTGACGTAATTATGGCGGGTAACTGAAAGTTGACAGTTGTTGACAAGGGGAGGGGGTCAAAAATTGCCTAAAAATTGTTGACATAATTAATGGACAGCCCCTAACGTAGTCAAGCAGGTCAATGACGTGCTTGCTGTTCGACCAATATCTTAGAAATCAGCGTTACTTTTTCAATACAGCAAGCTACAGTAGTAGGGCGATGTATATAGTTCATGCTCTTAACCACTTATAAACAGCACTTCCGTTACGACACAGCTTAGTATGCGTTGGGAAATAAGGTAGACATTATACCATGTGAATATTGCGAAAGACAATTCATATTAAGCGCTAAATAATGTACCCCCTCGTAAATAATTTGCTCGTTAGAAACTTAAGTGTGAGCGCTATAAAAATCAACAAGAACAGTGCATGGTCGCGGTTAAATAAAAACGTCGATTTACGAGGTTATTTTAGACCATTGAATAATATTGACATTTGACTTCATCCCATTCATAGAAATCTGAACGGTTTTGTTTACTCGTAAGGGGTTCAAACAAGGAACCTCCCTGTCTCAGTTGCGGAACTAGGCATATAAGCAGGGGCGTAGCGACGGGGGGTATATCGGTATATATACCCTCCAAATCAGTCTACCTTAAAGTTTGTTTGTGATTTACATGTAGTTATATGTGGTTTATATGGTTTATGTGGGTTATAGTTCAGATTTATACCCACCCAAAATATTTATACCCTCCCAAATCAAATTCCTTGCTACGCCCCTGCCTATAAGAGGTCTGCAGAGACTTTGCAAAGAACTTAGTCACCGATCTGTAAAAACTCGCCTCGCTTTTGGGGTGGAGGGGTGGGTGTGACCTAAGCAAGTCGAATTACTCTTAAAATATGTGTTTAAAAAGAAAAATTGTTGGATTTCTTAAATAGGTCTAGGTGTATAGGCCTAGATGTGCAAAAATCTCCGAGAATTTGAGAAATTCTCTGACAGGAGCCACACATTTTCGCTTTTTTCCAACTTCCTTGCTTCGGAGCTTTTAAAAATAATCAATTTTGCCCTTCCCGATTTGGTTCGAAATTGGACACCTCCCCCAGACATTTCATACTGCACACAAGAGCCAACGACTGTACGAGAACGATGGGGCATCAGCAAAATGAAATCATCCTGACGAATATCTTGTGGAATGCTTAGTAGGTCAAAGGAGGGACGAGCAGTGTCTTAAGAAATCTTGTTCATTGTTTTTAGACAACAAAAACACCATTTATAATTAATTCTCTGTGCATTAGAAGGCAAAGGAAGGCCTATTGAACAGTAGATGTAGCCGTGGCGGCTCCACAGGGGGGTCCGGGGGGCCGTGCCCCCATATTGAGTGTCTGGCCCCTCAGTGTCCCCCCTATTGGGACCCTATACTTAATACTACATACCTAACAACAAATGGTTGCCCCCATGATTAGAAGTTGACACCCCAACGCCCCCTCCCCCCACTTGCCAAATCCTGGAGTCGCCACTGAGGTGTAGGTCTATAGATCTGTAAAATTTTCAACGAAATGAAGAAATTCCCTCTCATAAACCACATTTACGATTTTCTTCAACTTCATCGCTTCAAATCATTCAAGAATAATCAATTTTGCGCGTCCTTATTAATTTTGGATCTACAGAGTTCGAAATTGAACACCTCCCAGCCACTTCGTACTAGACCTACACACTGGAACCAACGACTGTACGAGAACGAGGGACGTCAACAAAATGAAATCCTGACGAATATCTTGTGGAATGCTTAGTAAGTCAATGAAAGGACTAGTCGCGGAGAGAGAGAGAGAGACAGACAGACAGACAGACAGACAGACAGACAGACAGACAGACAGACAGATAAACGGTTGCGTTGAACTGGCCTAAAAATAGAGCTCCCGCTAGCTTGGTTCAAGTCACGATGAACCACTTTTCTGAACGCCTGAGTGATTGTCAGCCATAAAACAGAGCACAGAGTCCTCGTGCAATCCGGTCAGACTCGGAGCGCTTCTTGTTAAAGCCTTCATTCAAACGCCAAACAGAACTAAAAAATATGAATCACGAAAAACCTGTTTAACTCTACTGTATATCAAACGGCGCTATAGAAATTTCGTGTTTACTTACTTACGTAATCGAGTAGAATCACATAATAATTCATAAATACTTGTTATCCGCTAAATGTCGACAATAAAACCACTGTTCATCAGATTTACAATCAACAATATTAAAACAATAGACGACAGTGTTAGGCCTAACAGTACGTAACGTAAACCTTAAAGTCTACGATCTGTAAAGCATCTCATGTACCTGCTCAAGACAGTTGAAGTTGCAACTTGCACGCGTAGACTAGAAAGCTTCTACGTTGATCAGCCGATAATTAATTATTGATTTCTTATTCGACTTCGTGTCGAACCTTCAAAGCACTTACTGCGTGTTTCTATACAGTATGCCAGCTTCATTGCTGGCCTGAAGCTGGCGCAACATAAGCTCATATGTTGAAACGAATACAAATTGATGAAGTTCGATTATGTAATTATAAATGTAGAGAATTATATCCAAGGAGCTCTACAATTAATTATTTAGTATTCTTCGGCAGAATCGCCTCTACCATCAACCAAAAATCTGCGCTATACAAATAACTTGTAGGCTAACATCGGTTCTCTGCCAGCTAATTGTGGCAATGGCTAGATAGAGAATGCTTCCAAAGTTTTCTTTCTTTAGCTTGTCTTTTATCTTCTACGATATTGATTTGTCTGGTTTATATAGGTCTTCCTTAACCCCTTAACTGGGGATCCCGGATATATCCGTCCATTTTACATTGACTTACAGTTAAATACACGGTTAAGGGGTTAATGCTATCAATCCAACGTTTATTCGGTCTTCCTTTTCTTCTCTTTCCCTGTGTGTGTGCGTGCGTGTGTGTGTGTGTGTGTGTGTACCTTTATATGACCACTGGCCATTGTATGACTATTTAATTAATTAATAATAATAATAATAATAATAATAATAATAATAATAATAATAATAATAATAATAATAGGATTTTAAATGCCTTGGGATTAGCGGACGAAATTCCAGAAAATTCTCCTCTTTTTCCAATAATTCAAATGCCTGGAAAATACTATCTACAACTGCAGCAACTGCCATCCTCCTCTTACAGGTGGCTGCCGACCTCTGGTCCTCGGGTAGACCACAGTTGTCAAGGTGATGCTTAAAACGATCAAAAGTGATCTACTGCATATGGGAGTGTGGTGGCGATCATTTTTATAGCGCCTCTATTAAGAGCAAGGTCTTGTCTTAGAGAGAAAGCTGAAGAAACAGACTTCATTCGCCGTCGAACACCTGCTGACGTTCTTGATATCAGTCAATCAGTCCCTCAATCAATCAATCAATCCATCAATCAGTCGATCGATCGATCAGTCAATCAGCCATTCGCTTAAATTCTATATAGCGCCGCTATGATGGCGCATAGGGCACCAACAGTTAAAATAGAAGAAGACGAAGACGAAGACGGGAGACAGAGGTCAGAGGTCAATGGTCGAAGGTCAGGGTCGCTCATCGCCAGAGCTGTTATCTATGAGGAGACTGAGATCAGATTTTCTCCGTTTCAGGTTCGAATCCTTCGTCTGTAAAACAAGAAAATAAAACGAATCACAAAATGCTAAGGAGTCCATATTTTAACTCATCTGTCGTCACTCGTCAGGCTGTATTAAAAAAGACAGTATGTCTGTTTGTTTGCCTGTCTGCCTGTCTGTCTGTCAGTTTGTAAGTCAGTCAGTCAGTCAGTCAGTCAGTCTGTCTGTCTGTCTGTCTGTCTGTCTGTCTGTCTGTCTGTCTGTCTGTCTCTGTCTGTGTGTCTGTCTGTCTGGTACCTTGAATAAAAGCAGTCGAATGTTTCTCGGGCAGTTTCTCAGGAAGTACCCGGCAAGAACAAGCGACATGGCGCCAAACATTCCACATAGAACTGGAACAAGAACGCCCATTTCATCCTGTAGAACACGAAACAAGATCAGAGAAACCGCGGCTTTCAACAGCGGTGCTTTAGATTAAACACAACAGGAAACTCGAATTCCGTGTGTATTGTCATTTTGCAGAGAGACATATAGGCCTCCAATCAATCGGGCAATCAATCACTAGAGCAATCAATGGCTCAACCGAAAATACAATCAGACAATTAAACATCACTTCTATGGCGCCAAAATTCATCAACTAATGTAACTGTATTAATCAATTACTGTACTTACCTGCCACTGGAAACTGCGACGCGCGGCTCTTAAATGCTCTGAAATAGACAACAGACATTGTGTCAAAATTAAAATATTCATTCATTCATTCATTCATTCATTCAGTCAGTCATTCAGTCAGTCATTCAGTCATCCATTTATCAGTGTTAATATATATTCGGAATTAGTATCATTTCTTTATTCGCTCTGCAGTAGTTGCGTTTATCTTAAATTTGTTAATTTTCAGATAAAATTTCTTAACGAATGGGCATCGACCCGAATCTTTGAGTGAATTGTTGCTGAATGTTCTACAATCTACATTCAGGCACATATTCCTGCCATCAGCGTTTGGGGGATAGAACAATTTTTTAAAAGTAGGGGCTTTTACCCACCCACAAATATGTTTAAACTATAGTGATGACTTTTTTGCCTGTCAGACTTTTTAGGACGTTAAAGAGGAAAAAAGCACAAAAACTGGGGGATAGATTATTATTATTATTATTATTATTATTATTATTATTATTATTATTATTATTATTATTATTATTATTATTACTACTAATTATTAAACAAGCCAATTTATATAGCGCAGTAAACATGAATATACAGTAGTTCAAAATCAAAAGCGCTTTACAGTGCTTTATAGATGATACTGCATACCCCATCACTAATTACTGGATGGGACCGTCCTCCGCAGTACCCCCCCCCCGTGATCTAAACCCCTGCCTACATCGATTTTATAGAAATATTTCCTTTCACTCGAACTAGGACCACGGCAAACAGTTACACCAATCGATTCTAGTCAAAAAACGTCGTGTTCAATTTACTTATGCCTGATTACAGTTAACTGTTTTTCATGGGCGTTCGCAGAAATTTTTCCAGGAGGTGCAATTGCACCCCTTGAACCCCACCGGACGCCCATGCTGTTTTTGCTTCATTTCGTAAATTGCGGAATCTCTTGGAATTCCACAAAACTAGACTATTTTCTCTCCACGTTCAACCCTGAAAGCAAAGACATATTTCGGGCTGTATGTGTGTGTGTTTATGTGTGTGTGAAAGTATGTGCTTGTCAGTCTGCCGGTCCGCCTCCTTTATGTCTTGGCTTCCTTCGCAGGCGGTGCACGAAGTGTTGCCGCCTAATTTGTTTATTTCTCGACAGGTGTGCGCCGCATAGCGAACAACAGCGGTCGTCAATATCGACGAAAAGCAAAAGCATAACGCCGGCGTCCGGACCAGAGTATAGGCCTAATTATTGTCTAAGCGCCAGCGGCAACATATGTCAGCCAAACAGCAAGGCGGAGGATACAACGGAAACATAAATACCCATTTCGTTCCATTCAAAAATCGTGAAAACTTAATAATCAGATTCTCAATTTGAATTACGTCTAGAAAATAATGCCAAAAATCCATGTGTAGCCTCTCTATCTCTCCCTCTTCCTCTCGCTTTCTCTCTCTTTCTTCGTCGCTCCTCTTCTCTCTCTCTCTCTCTCTCTCTCTCTCTTTCTCTCTCCCTCTTTCTTTTTCTCTCCTTGCTCTCCATCAACTCTCTCTCCGTCTCTCCCCCTCTTTCTCTCTCTCTTCCTCTTTCTCTCCCCCTCTTTCTCTCTCTCCCCCTCTTTCTTTCTGTCTCTCTCCTTGCTCTCCATTAACTCTCTCTCCGTCTCTCCCCCTCTTTCTCTCTTTCTTCCTCTTTCTCTCCCCCTCTTTCTTTCTGTCTCTCTCCTTGCTCTCCATTAACTCTCTCTCCGTCTCTCCCCCTCTTTCTCTCTCCCTCTTTCTCTCTCTCTCTCTCTTCCTCTTTTTCTCCCTCTATTTCCCCCTCTTTCTCTCCTTTCTCTCCATCAACTCTTTCTTCATCTCCATCGCTCTCCCTCTTTCTCTTCCTCCTCCTCCTCCTCCTCCTCCTCCTCCTCCTCCTGTCACAGACTAAAATTTATTCAAATAGTTGCGCTACCAGTTTAAAAGTCATATCGACCGCTGTCAACAACAATTCATCTTAAAAGATATATTTAAAAGATAATGCTCGGCACATGTGATAAACGACATTTCTAATGGATGTTTCCGTTTCGATGCGTCTTCAGCCTCGACTTCTGCATCAAGTGTCGAATAGCATGAGCACGAACGGCTTCTGTCGTCTGAAATCGCCTTTTGGCACCTGTACGTCTGACAGAGCCATAACACCACACCTGCCGCCCGTCGCCGTCGCCGTCGCCGTCGTCGTCGTCGTCGTCGTCGTCGTCATCAGTGTGACCGCGGCTTGACAAAGCGAACGCGCGTCGTCTTGGCAACCGTCCGGTCGATTAATCCGTCGATCTCGTCCATGACTCACACCGGAACCGGAAATGCGCCACTTTCAAACGAAGCGCGGCGCACTTCCGGCCGCCGTCGGCGGGAACCAGCGTATTCCGCGAACCAGCGCATTCGAATGCAAATGACGGAAACTGAGCGTGCGCTACGGTATATATATATATATATATATATATATATATATATATATATATATATATATATATATATATCATCGCAGGATTTCACGGATGGAAATTTGTGTAGCGCCACCTTTTGGCATTTGCCGGATGTCGACGGAGAGAGGAAGGGGAAGAGAGAGAGAGAGAGAGACAGACAGACAGACAGACAGACAGACAAAGAGGGGCAGACAGAGAGAAAGTGTGTGAGAGAGACAGAGGAAGAGAGGGGAGGGGTGGCGTTGTCAAGGCAGTTTCAGGCTTTCAATTTAGGTCAATCGATGTATTTCCCCGAAGAAATCAACGCAATTGCTGGAAAGCTAATACGCCTGCGGGAAGGAAAGGTGGAACCGCGCGTCTGTTGGAATCAAATGGAAAAGACCGAAGACGAAACGAAGCGGGATTTCTGTGGAAAATCGAATTATTACTTTCGACCGCGTTAGAAGTCAAGACGACCCCCGGCACAAACGTTCCTTCCGTTTAGTGCCCGCTTGGGAATTCACTTCCGGGTCAAAGGCGACCGGAAAATTGCGTCATGACCTTCGCAAAGATTCATCTGTTTCCTTCGCTTGTTCTGACGAAACAGAAGTAAGTAAGTAAGTAAGTAAGTAAGTAAGTAAGTAAAAGCAAAGCCTCGTTAAACCCACTGGAATTTGATTTTATCCTATACCGAGGAAAGCAATTCGTCTACCAACGCACAACGCATGATCAGAGACGGCGCTATAGAAGTTGTTTCGGTGATTTATCGATATCGCCGCCGAGATTTAGGAAAGGAGAAAATGCATTCGATAATTTTGATCAAAACTGAAACTAGGTTGCCATTACTTTCTCCAGACCCACGTTTTACGTCGCTGCTCAACACTGCTCCTCTTTTGACCACCGCCTAGTAGCAAGTGATGCTGAGTCGACCTTACGGCTCCTGTGGGAATCGAACCCGTGACCTTCGCCAAGATCCAAATAATTATAAACCTAATAAACTGATTAATAATAAATAATAGTTATTATTATTATTATTGTTGTTATTGTTATTATTATTATTAAAAACACAATATCTTGTGCGCCATATTGCCAAATGTCAGGAGCAAGGGCGCATTACAAAGTCTAGCTATAGGCCTACAAAGCCTAATGATAGTAGCCGTCATAATAATGGGCCTAATAATGAGCATAATAAAAAGCCTAATATAAGCTTAATAATAGGAAGCCTCGTAAAAGATGATCATGAGACGCGTTGAATGCTTGCTGTGTTTGAATGTGGAGCGTGCAGACACATTCGTTGGTCTTAGGGGATCACTCGTAGGCCCTCTAGTGGTCGCCGCTGGAATCGTTTTTCCATTAAAGGCCATCGCCGTCGTTCGGATGGCATTTCCAGAAACTGCGGTATAAGAATTATTTGCTTAGCGCTTCATAACCTTGACGGGAAATTGTTTTTCTCGAGAGGCAGGACGCCAGACGACATCTTAACGCGCGAATTTACTCAGAAAAGCCGCATTCGATATATATATATATATATATATATATATATATATATATATATGCATCCATTATCGCTCGGCATATTACGGCAAACGGATGAAATTTTCGTGGTTTTACGGTCGCTAGATGTCACCAGCAGCACCTAATATCCGTTGGAAATTTCGTATTATTTCCGCCCGCTATAGATGCTGGAATTTAATGGGTGCCACTTGGTTCGTTTTTAATTTCACTCCTGAATTGATGGGGTTGGAAAGCAGGGACGTAGCTAGGCATGGCTTGTGGGGGCTCAAGCCCCTCCCATCCCCCAAGCCTGCAGCTATCCCCCCTATGAATTCAAGCCCAAATGGCGTTGTGGGCTCAAAATTAAGGGAGAGGAGTGAATCTTGGGATTCAGCCCCCCCCCTAACCCAAAATCCTGGCTACATCCCTGTTGGCGAGGTGGCTGACTAAACGTTTACGAATTTTTATTGGGCACTAAAACTAATCAACCGATTCGTAGAAATGAAATTGTTAAGGGGCGAGAAATGGGGGAAGAAGTCAGAAGCGAAACCAGGAAGAAGGAGAGGCAAAACAAGAACAGGAAGAATAAGAACAAAGGCAAGAAGAACAAGAACAAAAACTAGAAGAACAAAAGAACAATAACAAGAACAAGAACAAGAGGCGCAAAAGAACAAGATAAAACAAGAGAAAACAAGAACAAGAACAAGAAGAGCAAAATAACTAGAAGAAGAAGAAGAAGAGCGGTTGACCAACTGCAGTCAGTCTCAAACTGGAAGAACAGAGGTGTCCTCGAGGTCAGATAAGGTCACGCACCTGCATCCTCTTCGCGTCTGGCCTTTTCCATCTCGACCACCAACAGCTGTCCTCTAGCGTCCAACGTAGACGGTCGCCCACCACCACCATCATCACCACCACCACCACCACCGCCAGCTCTCCGCTTCCAGTTCTCGGTGCTTGTTCCTGTTCTTTCGTCTCTTTCCTTTCCCGCTCCAATCGACCCCCCGTTCGCTTCGCCATCGTCCTCCCCCTCCCCCTCCGCCGCCTCGTATCTGACGTCGACCTCTTCCCAGAGATTCTTGTAGATGAACTCCGCCGTCGCTGCTTTCGTCACGACTCCGCTTCCGGTGACGTCACGCGTTCGACTGTCGTCCGCCTCCGACCGCGTCACGTGACCCGGACCCGTACGATCGACGGAACGGACGAGTTTCGCCGTCGCGTACTTGGCGCTACGGCGACTGGTTCCGGTACTGGTGCTGGTACTGGTACCGGTACTGGTACTGGTACTGGTACCGGCTGGTACTGCCGATACTGGGCTACGATGTTCCGCGGACCGTGCCTGCTTGTCTTCGATCACTCTTTTGTCTGTCACTCCCCGTCACCTCTGTTGCACTTTTCCTGTCGATTTCCGTTCGAGAGGAGTGCTGTTCAGTGAAGGTTTCAAACGACGGCACAGAGACAGACTCTTGTTTTCCAGGTGGTAGAGTGGTGGAGGAAGAGTGACCTTGGGCAGAGAAGGTCGAGGTATTGAGGAGGGCTTTGAATGTCGTTGCTCGGTGCTTTTCTGTTTGATTCGGATAATAGTTATTCTGTTCGATTATTTCTTCAGATTCGGCCAGTTTCTGATCGGAATTCGCAATTTCTTCGCTTGAATTTCGAAAAGGGAGGACGCCATTTGCCGAGTCGTTGTTTGTTCTCGAGTCTGCGTCGCGGATTTGAGCCTGAATCTGAGTGTCGTTACTCGGTACGCTATGATGTCTGACTGCTTCGTCTGTGACTCGTTCGTCGTTTTCAACCGGAACCTGTCCCGGCTGGATATAGACACTTCCGGTTCCGTTGTGACCGAAAATGACGTCACCGTCGACCGGCGTCGCCGTTTCGTTGTCATTAGCATAGTCTCGCTGTGACGTCATCGCGGCGTCGACAACGGAAGTGACGTTTCCGTTTTGCTGAGCGCATAATTCACAGATCAGGCAAATGGAAAGCATGCAGAAACCGACAAAAGCCTTTTCACGCATCGTTACCATCGTCATCGTCTCTAACGTCATTTCCGTTTCACCTGCTTACGTCACAGACACCGGAAGTGCGCGTCCAGTTGGCTGCAGAATCTCGGGAACGTTTCTTGATAATTATTATATCTGTACGATTAGGTTCCGAACTCAGAGAAATTTATGTAGCGCCGGCGCCGACTGAAAGTTCAGTGAGATCGAAAAAGGCAGATTAGTGCGCTGCAAATGTTGCCAGTTTGCGCCGTGGAATGTGCGAAAGTGCAAACGAAGTGCTGACTCCACAGCAGGCGATGAACCAACTGGCTCAGTCCGTGCCGCAGGATAAAGATCTGCCGATGAAGGAAAGGAAGGAAGGACGGAAGGAAGGAAGGAAGGAAGGAGTATAAGCCGCTCCATCTTCTCGCTTTTCTCCTCCTTCGTTCAGTCGTTCGTTCGTTCGTGTAAGATGGGCGGAGCGAGCGCTTATTGGATGGTACGGACGCTAATAAAGAAGCAGGATTTGAGAAGAAGAAGAAGAAGAAGAAGAAGAAGAACAACAACAACAACAACAACAACAACAACAACAACAAGAGCAACAAGAGCAAGATCTTTGTATATATGATCTATAATTAATATATGGATCCGGAAAGTAATAACGAAAATCCGAGAGAATATTTGGAAAAATTTCACGACGTCTCGTTTTGAGCGAATGCAAATTTAAAGATTCGGCGGAAAGTTGCACCTGGAAAAGTGGGATACATTTCCTGAGACTTTTCAGGACGCACTTTGAGTGTTTGATGCAATAGAAGAAAAACGGCGAGATTCATTCAAATTTCTACCCTCAACCCCCGCCGCCCCACCACCACCACCCCTTCACCCCACCCCGACGCAAACCCAGTCGACCCGGCTGTGATAACCGCTTAGTTCGGGACTTCGGGTAGCCGATCGGTGGAGCGAAGACGGGTAGGCTGGAAGACGTCGTCGTTCGGCCGATGTCAAGAAAACTTGAAGGCGCTACGCAAGACAGGCATACATGCTGTATAGCTGCGCACTGATTTCATCACGGATTGTATCGTATTCGCTGTCATCTTTTGCATCTGTCTGTCTGTCTGTCTCTTTTTCTCTGTCTGTCTGTCTGTCTGTCTCTCTCTCTCTCTGTCTCTCTCTCTCTCTCTGTCTCTCTGTGTCTGTCTGTCTGTCTCTCTCTCTCTGTTTGTCTGTCTCTCTGTGTCTGTCTGTCTGTCTGTCTGTCTGTCTGTCTGTCTGTCTGTCTGTCTGTCTGTCTGTCTGTCTCTCTCTCTCTCTCTCTCTCTCTCTCTCTCTCTCTCTCTCTCTCTGTAATTCATTCCGGTCTCGTTTTCACTCGACATCTGTCTGCCAGCTTCCATACATAATGACGTGACGTCATCAGCGACGCGACGACGAGCACACGTGACCGGATGAAGCGACGACGTCACCGCTTACGATGCTCTTACTTACCCGCCCCCCTCCCCCCCACTCTTTTTCCGTGCACTTGAAATGATGACGTATGAGTTTCAAGAGGTTCTCTCCGCCCACGACGGCGATGGTGCCGGGGGTGGGGTGGAGGCGATGGACATTGCGGGATTGGAGGGTGGGGTAGGGAGTCGCGGAGATGGGATGGGAAGAGGAAGGAGCCGGTCACTTCACTTCAGGAGACGTCCCAATGCAGTTTGCACAGCACTCTTCGGTCGACCGCCGTTGTTGTTTGCGCAGTCCGTCGCCAGGGGCGCCACCGGAGCGTTGTTATTTTCTGGCAGCGCGGACAGGCACCTGTCTCTGCCCGACGAATGCGGTGACGTCATCACATCCGGGATCTTTCCTCTCTCTCTCTCTCTCTCTCTCTCTCTCTCTCTCTCTTTCGGAAGAAGAAAACGTTTCCGGAAAAAAACTTCTAACGGCGCTTCGTTTCGTCTGCCGTGCATTCGTCATCGTTAGATGACGTCGCTCGAGCGACGCAGACTTAGGTTACGTCCACGCGGTGACGTCATACGCCGAAAGCGGCGAACGACAACGACGATGACGACGTGCAGACGGAAAAGTTGGTTGATCGATCGAAGAATCGAGAAGAACTAAATCGATCGATCAAGTTATAATAGTCATTAGATCGATAAAATATAATTTGTGAGTTCTGACGACAATAAGAAATGGAGAGAAACAATATAACAGCTAGAGATAGAGATAGATAGATAGATAGATAGAGAGAGAGAGAGAGAGAGAGAGAGAGAGAGAGAGAGAGAGAGAGAGAGAGAGCAGGGGAGAGGGGAGAAGGGAAAACGGTGAAGATTTAGCCGGTTTACTAGTCAAGCATCATTCTCAGTGCAAAAGTGCAAATCCTTCACTGGGAAAGACAATCAATACGTGCATAAGAAGTCCTTTATTTTTTTGTCTCGACAATTTTTCTGTTCTTCGGCGCTTCGATCGATGCTACAAAATAATTACCCCGTTATAGTTTCTCCGCTGAGATTCAACATTTCTTAGCTCTTCGCACTGTTTGCAATTTATTTTACTCATGGGCTAATTGTATTAATATACCTCTAGCTTCCTTGCAAAAACATTCATCCAGTGCCTTTTGCACATTCCAGTACGACACGGTCCGTCAAATCGCACGCCTTCGCGCGTTGACCTCTCGAACTAATCACGTGGTCGTTTCCTCTAGCTCTTCTGCGTCACCAGACGCCCAAGTAGTCCATCAACCATATTGCATCCAATTTACGTCACCACGCCGACAAGCCAAAAAGACCTCTCTACGACCCCCACCCTACAAGCACTCTGCGCCACCACCACCCCCATCGCCTTCTCTCGCTCCTCCCTTGCCTGATAGCATCGTCTTCGTTGGTGACCTGTGTCTTCAATTAGCGATCCAACGTCTGTTTCTGATGCCCTTAAAGAAATTGAGTACGAACGGAAAATCACGCAACCATATCGAACGCGCACGCCTCTAATAATCGATCGATCATCCCCTCCGCCCACTCCAATCCCACTTTTTTCGATCGCCGCCATCTTACCCTCCCCTTCAGACGGGGTGGATGGTCATGTGACGTGTCTGTCCGGAACGCTGCGACGACGTTCCGACATCCTCGACTGTCCATAGACGCCGCCGTTGGCACAAGACGCGGCGCCGCGTATGGCACGCCGCGATCCCGATATTAATTGCTGGCTCACTTCGCTCTGTTCGTCCGTGATTTACATTGGGAATAGTGGCAGCACGAGCTGCACCCGGGGCAACCGGCGTCGGCGAGCGGCCCCTGGACGAGACCCAGAAGTAAATTGGATTCTGTTCTACGCGCAAAGTAATTAGGTAGTTAATGTATCGAGCACTTCGCTTGCACTAATTACGACCGTAGGATATTGGCAGTATGATCGAGATGGAAATAATGCAGACAGACAGACAGACAGGCAGGCCGGCAGGCAGACAGACAAAGATACTTACACGGACACAAAGACAGACGTGGTTATTAATTATAAAACGATTTTACCAGTTGCCTTTTTTGCTATTAATTTTATTAATATCATTTGACCAGTAGCATTCTCAAATTTTCCAAAACAATAGTGTGCCAGACTTTCCCCATCTAAAATTGCTTGACCTTTAGGTGAGCGGGATCGAACGGCTAACATCAAAATGCATGACCCCAACTAGGAAGTCTTCCTAGACCAATGAGTGGAGAGTAAAACTCCAACCCCGAACAAATTTAATTACTGCTATTTTTATGTGACGGGTTATATCAGCATCGTCATTGTTGACGGCTGTCATGGTATTGTCTATTATTCCATCGCATCGTTGGTTGTATCCCGTCAGCAAGCAGCGACCGCCATTTTTACTGTTCTTGTGCCTGGTTCTTGTGTAGAAATAACATCCGGTTTGAAGCAGTCTGAAACCCGATCACCAAGCGAACTAGACTACGAATTACACGTCAAGACTGCTGGCAAATGAAAACATAGGCACCAAGTCGCAGGGGGCAGAAACTAGATGGTCTCTGCTTGGATTCCAGTTCCAAGGCATGGTGGGATTAACCAAAGTCTACAGTTACTCTGAAGAACCATAACAACAACAACAGGGAATCGTATCGAACAGCGCCGCCTGTCGATTTGTTTGCGAAACAGCATCGTCCACGTCCTAACATTGACGCAAACATTGCATATGCATAAGCCTAGACGGAACTTTGATCGATGGGGTTACGATTACTTTGATTCAGTGGCGTAGCCAGGATTCCGGAATAGAGAGGGGCACACATTGATACATTTCAGGTGTAAAATCTTGACGAGCAAAAAAGCGTCAAGTGCAAAAGCGTTAAACTTCTTTCTTTCATTCATTCTCATCATCATGTCATACTACTCTCCCCTCCCAAAAAAAAACTACTCAACCGTTTTTCACAAATCCCACGACCGGAACAGAGGGACCGCCCCCCCGTTACGCGAATGCTTTGGTTGAATTAGATTCCGCGTTTTCCGTCTTTGGCAAACCTCTAAAAGCAAGGAAGCTAGATTTTAAAAATCGACAATAACGCTCTAAAGTGGCCATGCAAGAGACAGAGGCGGATCTAGGGGAGGGCAGGGGCTACACATGTCCATGGGCGCCCAGGTGAGGGGGCGCCAAAATTGGATATTTGGGTGTGAAATGCACAATAAAGTAGAAGAAACACTTGCGAGGACCTTTTTTTGCTCGTCAGCACTATATGAAGAGTTGAGGGGCGCCGAAAACGATATGGGGACCTTTTTGGCTTGTCAGTTAGGGGCGCCAACGTACACTTTGTCCCCGGGCGCCGAATACCCCAGATTCGCCTCTGCCAAGAGATAGGCCTGTAGTTGCAGAGACTTTACAAATAACATTATGGAGATGCTTGATTTTTTAAACTAAAATTTTCGACTACCGGTAGAAAGAAAAATCTCACGATAACGGAGGAAGAATTAACCCTAACGTTTCGAATAGCCTACTGTATTCTTAACCCCTTAACCGTGTATTTAACTGTAACTCAATGTAAAATGGACGGATATATCCGGGATCCCCAGTTAAGGGGTTAAAGGTCAATGATTTTCTGTGTCGGAATGAGTTCTAAGTATAACGAACAGCCAATAGTGAATGAAAACGGAACTACAGTAGGGCGAATACAGATATATATTTTTACTTAAGCCAATTAAAGTCACGGTCTCAAGAATCGCTCTGGGGCTGTCCATTAAGTCAATAAATGACATAATGTGGTGATAATGACCTTGTTTTTTGCTTGTCAGGCTTTTTCCATTGTAATAAATAGTATTCCATGAAATTTCCTATTTTTATCATTTGTAAACAAATGAAATTGTTGACATCAACTTCTCTTGACCCTCTGTCAACAACTGTCAAATTTTTTTCAAACCCTATCCCCCCTAAATTGCTGACGTAATTAATGGACAGCCCCTTTACTTGAACATGGCCCTCATCTTCATCTATGCTAATTTAAATAGAGGTCAAGAGGGCAAATAATGAAATTACACAAGACCACATTGGGTGAAACAGTAGTTCTCATACAGACAAACATACATATAAATCTAAAATTGAATTTCTTTGTTTCATTTCAAAAATTAAATTTCAAAATTAAAGACATAATCCTTAATAACACCAAACAGATTAAAGAAATCTTGTTTAAAGCTAGACACAAAACTGTGCAGCCCCAAAAATTTAGTTGAATCATTTTGTCCTCCAACACCATAACAAAATTCAGGCCCTGAATTCAAATTTCTTAGCCCCCCCACCATCATTACTGCATTAACAAAACAAGGCGTTCCAAAATTCACGCTTGATATACTGTAGTGCAATCAATAATTTAAAACCCCTGTCTATAAATGCATGCAAATTATAGACTCCAAATCATAGATAAAAGTTACTACTTTTATAAATGTTCATTCAAGACCAAAATGCCTACAGTTCAATTTCAAAAAGCGTACGCTTTACCGGTAATTTATTTTCAGTTTGATGCTACTGTATTACACCAAATTACAAACACTGAGTTGAAGCACAGAACCAAAGCAGTGGCAACTATATAAAGTCAAACATTTTAGAAAAAGTTTGCTCGTACAAGCCATGACCACAAAAGAATCCATGAAAACTTGGTTACCACAAAACTAACGAATTACGAACCCCTACGCGGTCTCTGTAAAAATTACAAGTAACGTCTCCATGGTACATCGTGTCCCGACGGTAAGAATCCATCCGCAGTCTGCAATTACGGTGAAGATGGTGATGCGCGGGCAATGCAGATACTGCCCAATGCTTTACGGCCGCGGTACTGCGGCCTGGTACATCCTGCAAAGACAAAACCCCTCAATCAATCCCGCATTCATTCACGATCTAGCACTGTGCCAACCCACGTACAGTGCAGTATTGCAAGACGTAAGAAAAGATCAGCATGATGGCACAGTTCAAGTATAATTAACAAGTATAACTCAGGTAAAAGTTCAGCACTGAAAGTGAATAGCAGAAATATTTGGAATAAAACATATAAAACAGTTGATTATAATACTAGGATAGATTAATGACAAAACACGCAGATAACATCATAAGCCATGTATATAACAATGGGGTGTCTTCATATAGGTGTCCCCTCAATTTTCTGTCCATCTAAGCATCCCGTTCACTGCATCTTAACAACTTTTAAAAAGGCAAGCAACAAATGATTTGGCAATCATTTTATAGCACAACAGATCATCTGAACAAATTGAACTGCTATTTTAAAATATAAAAACTTAATTGCCACAGTAGCTTTTTGCAGAAACACTGACAACATAGAAAAGTCAGAGAGAGCGGAGAGAGAGAGAAAGAGAGAGCAGCGAAGACTTAGATCAGGACGACACAAAAAGAGTATCAAACCTTGCGGCAACTTGGACTTCTTCTCAATCAAACCCACTCACAACCGTATCGCCGCTGCGCTGCCGGCACAAGTCCCGAGTCCACGGCGAGTCGTGCAAACCACCGCCGGGCGCCACCGCACATTTTTCCTAGCGCAAACGCCGATTTACCAGCACACTCGCAGATCGCAGATAGAACACAAACGGCGCTAGCGCCTTAACAGTAAAACTAACGAGAGACAAGACTCACGATTTTTCAAACGCTTACTCGTCAGGTGGTCTCTTGTCGTAATAACCTCTCGCCACTCGCTCGTAACGCTCGCCGTAATAGTACGTTCTTGCGTATTGATCGAATGCGTACGGGTCCCTAAAGTACAGTTCGAGAAGGTCTTTGACCTGTTCAGAGGCATACTCCTCTCGCTGGGCGGCGCCGGCGCCAGCTCGCTCGCGGTCGCTCGGTGCGGGGCGACGCACGGCATCAGGAAACCCATCGCGAGGCGAAGGGTAAGAATCGTAACGTCCTCTCCGTTCTCCGCGACCGTTGCCCCTTAAATAGCACAGCATACATAAGACAACAGGTCCATCAAAATCAGTCAGAATAAAATTGGTCTGTTTGTTTAAAAATCCATGTTTCTAGCCTCAGCCACACAAGGGCGAATCTACGCAGGTACGGGGAGGGGAGAGGAGGACATGTTCCGGAGGGCACATTGTCTTCCAAATCCACCCCAAAATTTCTGTTTGGCTAATATCTCATCCACTCCATAAGGAAAGGGACAGGCTGGTTGGTTGGGACAGTGCATAATTGAGGAATGTAACACAAAGTCCCTCTCTTGAAACTGAATTTCGGGATCTGCTCCTAAAGCCAAAAACTGACCTCATGACCCCTAAGACAAAATAACCCTGCAATTACTTCTTCAAACACTCAGCCACAAAGCATCTATACAACTGTTAAATGGCGGCCAACAGGCATCTTTCTAAATAAATTTTTTGGCCAATATTGAGTCCCGAGTTAGACTTTTAGTATTTGTGCTTAATTTAGTAAAATAGTAAATTACTTTAGACTGCTCTTTAATTGTAACTATTATCGGTTAATGTCACTACATGACTGCAGTGACTATACTACTGCTGAAAATGATGTGCAAAAGGCACTAAAAAAATGTGGCCCCCACATGCTAATTAAAATTTATAATGGCATACCTGTAACAAAAGGCTGGCCACCTCTGCTTTAGACTTTTTGCCAATTATAGGATGACACATTAACAAGTATGTTAAAATAGGATTGTGCCAATTGGCCCAAAAACTTCAGCCCTCAACCACCTGGTTAAAACTGCACAATCAAGTCTCTCTATACTGTATGTGTGGAAACTAACATCAGAACTTCCCAGAATAACAGACCAATGCCAGTAGAAAATTTACTTCTGCTTTGAGTACGACACTTTCTAAGTCTCGGGCAGAAATTACATTCCCCGGCCTTATTTTCTTCTCAAAACCTGAATTCTGCACAACTAATTCACCAAATTTCTTGTTAAACTTGCAAATATTTAGAACATAACATATGAGATATTGGATAATATGGACACACCAACCTGAAAACTGTAGTAGAATCAAACTTTCTTTTGCGACCCTGGGTTGAAGCTGTTGACAGCTAAACATTTATATAAAAATACTACTTCAACACATCATTGGCCAAGACATTTCACTCAGAGGCCAAGACCAAGCCCAAGTGACAATTTAAAAGTTTTTATATATATATATAGATCCATATATATATATATATATATATATATAAAACTGAGAAAAAGAAATATAAACAGTAATCTTGAATTTAGTTTAAATCATTTCATCATTTGTTAATCTTTCTATGTGTCATTTAATCAACAAGATACCAAGTCAAATTTCTCCTTCTGCTGTTAATTAATTAACTCTGTTTCAGGGGGAAAACATCAAAATATTATATTAGAAAAGTCTTGACAATAGAGTAGTAGAATACCAAGAAAACAAACCTCAAGACCAAGGCCAAGGCCAAGGCTTCAAACGGCCTCGAGGCAGCCGAGAGGCCAAGGTCACATCACTGATATATATATATATATATATATATATATATATATATATATATATATATATATATATATATATATATAAAACAGAAAAAGAGTAATCAAATTTATCAAAGTCTTTCGTGGCAGTTTAAAACACTAAAGTTTTTCAGGGGAAAACATCAAAATATTATATTAGAAAAGTGCAAAAAAGTGAAATATTCAATCCTGCATTTCATCAGTGCTATAATTTCTCATAACTTGCGAGAATCCATAACATCACAAGGCCCAGACGAATGAATTCTGACCCTTCTCAACAATTCTGACAATGGAAGCATGACAAAGGTGACCATGAAAAACACTACCTCGACATGAATGTGGCTGCCACGAACGCTGTAGCCATCGAGAGCCGCAATTGCTGCCTTTGCCTCTTCTTCCGTATCCATGTGCTGAAATAAGTCCATCAAGTTTCGATGTCATGTTTTTCTGACTTTTTCATAGTTTCATTGGAAAATATAAAACTTTACACTCAAATTATAATCAGATTTTCTTGATTATCCATCATAAATGCGTCAAACTGTGTAAGGATTGTCAATACTGTCCATCTCAATTTTTAACATTTCACAAAAATGTCAATTAACCTGTGTCCAAGTTTCTCTGTGCTATATGTCGAATTCTATAGCACATAACAACCACTAGTGAGTGTGTATATGCCTGGGTAAACCCTTGGGCTTTTACATTTATAATTCCAAACCAAAGCTTAAATTACACATCTATATATACTTATGGTTCTTCACTTTGCAAATGACTTAACAAGCTTTGAAAAACCATGTAATAAGTTATAGAAGAATCTAAGCACTTTGATAATAGCAACATTTCTTCGAGCTCTGGGATAGACTCTGAGACAGGTGCCCTCAACAGTACCATAGATATATAACGCTCACCCACACACGGGGGCTTCATCCCGCAAGCTAAGAAAAATTCAGTCAAATGATATATTTAAAAGCTTTTTAGCTCGTCTCTTGAGTCTGCCCAACCATAACTGAAGCCTACCACAAAACCGTAATTCGAGATGACATCGCATTCCTTGACGGTCCCAAACTTCCTGAAGAGGGCAAGCAGGTCTTCGCCGGTCGTACCCTCCGCCAACCGTCCCACAAAAATCTTCGTAGGCATGGTTATATCTTCGCTGGTGTCCACCTAGACCATCACACGACAGGCTAATAATCAACAGAAATGCCTAAATTCGCAGATCAACCGAACTTCTAAAGCGCAAATTCACTAAATCTACGATCACTAAAGACGATCGACGGCCAGATTGCGACAAGTAACTCGTTCAAGACGTGTTTTGTTCGGTTTTTTGCTTCGACGAATGTATGCAGAATTCAAGAAAATATGGCGCCGGAGTGGGGTGGGTATATCATTCTGATGATCATATTCGACGAAACTTTACGGCGATCGCCGCTTAGAACGCCAATTTCCGACGATTCGCTGATCGAATCATTAAATGCGCTCAACGAACCTCTAACTAGCGCTACATAAAATAAGAAAATTAACGGATTTTTACAGCAACTTGCGCGTATAATAACGATCCTTTGCCTCCGACAATTGGTGTTACCGCTCGATTTTTAGAATAAATTAAAACGCGGATCACTGATGAGTGATGACCGATCCACCTTGTAAGCTAAATTGTTTATGAGTTGGTTATTTAGCAAATTCTGTCTAAGCCCTAAGGCTCTGAAATCACATCTTTGTCTAGAATGACTAGAGAATCTAATATTTAAAAACTCATCTATTCAACGTGCAAAATTCTGGTCAACATTCAAAATGTATAAGCTAAGCCAAAACCAGGTCAACACTCAACAGGCCTCTTTTTTAAATTTTAATCTAGTCGAAAGGTGTTTTTTACAGATAAGACCGTTGAACACAATAAAATTTATGATCAATGATTAATGTCTCATCTCTCAGCTCTTCTGGCCTTGAAACTTTTGGTCGTAATCTTACAGGCGCCTTTAGTCAGGTCTATAAGTAACCCGGAGATCACCTGGAAATAAAGCTGATCTTTATTGTTCAACGAGAATAGAAATGCATTCGAGTGTCCATCGTGAAAACTGGGGTAACCGAAGCTGGCCAATTTCGGACAAACAGATCTCTTTTAGTAGGCCTAGTCCAATTTTGACTCATAAACTGCCATGCATCAGATTCAAAAAAATAATTTAGAAAATAAGAGATGATTGACTGAACGCTCAGTGCCATCACAATGTAGCCATATAAGGTATTTAATCTTGTATTTGTACCAAAAGAAAGAGGTACGCTCAGAATAAAACCAGAAGTAAAATTGCTAGAGAAATTGTAGATATATGGCGCCATCTGTCGTCGTGCGTTGATCGCCGGATGTGAGTTTGATGCCACGTTTGATTCCGGTGAACTAAAGCAGTGAATACAGGAATAATTTTCCAGTTCTACCTTTGGAAAATCGTTCTTTTCCGTCGGAAGAGCAGCGTCCGTCGGCGAGATGAGTCCGACGTCGTTGATCCGGTCGGCGGCGCTCTTGGTCGCCGCCTCGTTCGTCGTCCAGTTGGACGCCCTGATGTTCCATTTGACGCCTAACCAGCGCAAGTGCCTCAAGGAGGAGATCCACAAAGATGTCCTCGTCACCGGCGAATACACGCTTTCTGAAAGCCCAGGACAGTCGGCCAACCTCAAGGTCAGTACAGAACTGGGTATGGTTTAACGAGAGCGTCCCCGTCTGATACACCTAGAGCCTACATGTATCAGTGCGCCCGAGAGTTGCCACAGTAGATATAAAGAGTTAAAGACAAACTTTGAAATAAGCGGTAAATGCAATATTGTAAAACCATGACCAGGACTAAATATAATGTACCATTAAAAGTATTCTTCGTCGTCATCATCAATATAATCAACATCGTTTACCGTACGTCATTATCAGCATCATTCTATCTGGACAGAGAATTTATATTCCATCAAGTTTTAGACCCATGCTTTTTGCCTTAGCTTTTCGCTAATAGTCATTCAGTTGTCTGGTCTGATATCCTGTATTTGGACTTGGTTCACATGCAATTAGTGTCTGATGCCTCATTTTTGAGGTATGAAGCGGTGCTAAGGAAATTGTTGATTGGATTGAATTGGATTTGACATAGGAGTTCCATGGTTTTCTGTTCTTAGGTTTGCATGGGGAGCCTTGATAGCCACAATATGATCATTTGCTTATCCATTTTCAATTTCCGTGACTGTTTTATTGAAGGACTGTTAATTGTGCAGCATGATTCATTTCACTATTTAAATGTTGCTACAGGTTACCGATTCTAAGGGCCATGTGCTGTACAACAAGGATGATGCTGTAAAGGGAAAGTTTGCATTTACAACTGAAGAATATGACATGTTCGAGATCTGCTTTGAAAGTCACCTTCCAGCAGGTACACTCCAAACGATTCAATCCAGTCGTTTTGATGTAGCAGCGTTATCAAGTTCATAGCATTGCGTTATGCCGTGGACACTTGTGTAGCATGCTTCCCATGGTGTTTGCAAGTTGATTTTACTGTTTTCTTGCAATAATTAAACTATTATGACATGCATTTAGTTGACTGTAGAAATAATTTTCATCAGAAGGTTTTCACATGCAGGTTCTCTGAATAGAACAGTGTCAGGCTACTGTCGGCACATGGTTCTTCCGATTTGCAGTGGAGAGGAGGTGGCTAAATCCCAAAGTTTCAGTTTCTATTTTGCCCATTCTTAACTAGTGAGAGTTTTTAAGCCCCACCCCCCACCCCATCAGTACGTCAGGCATTTCATATTCTAAGTAAAGACTACAGTTTTCATGGGCCATTGAAATTTGAGCCGAGCAGCAGATATTTGTAGAATTCGATACTGGCTTAGTGATATCATCAGTCACTTGACTTTGATGCCCTGATTGCACTAAGATTCTTCACGAAGTGAATGGCCTAATGCCCATTAAGAACCGTGCAATAGTAATAATAATAATAATAATAATAATATAATCATTTTAGTATACTGTACTGTCGGATAATAATAATAATAATAATAATAATAATAATAATAATAAACAAAATAATAATATAATCATTTTAGTATACTGTACTGTCGGATAATACTTATTATCCCAGATAATAATAATAATAATAATAATAATAATAATAAAAAATAATAATATAATCATTTTAGTATACTGTACTGTTGGATAATATTAATAATAATAATAACAAAAATAATATCATTTTAGTATACTGTTGGCTAGAGATGAGTCATCACACAGTACTTGTTGTACTTCTGCTGTTGTACTTTTGGCCACTGTTTTGATATTATGCTTTATTAAACGCAGGCATTTTCCGTATTGATTGTAGGTGGTGGTCATGGTGGAGATCGTGAGGTGTCCCTCACTATGAAGCGAGGTGTTGAGGCAAAAAACTACGCAGATGTATGAAGTCATTTGGTGAAATCGTCCATAATTTTGGTTAACGTTCTGTAATAGGATTAGCAATCCTTTTGTTTAATTTACATGTCGTAATGAATTACTTGTCTTTAATTATTGTAATTGTTTACGAATTGATAATTTCTGTATGCTATTGATTTCTTTCATTCTGTTTGTGTTTCAGTTTCTGAATAATTATTAAGAATCTGGTTATTAATGATTTGTTTATGTTTAGTTGTTGTTTTTTTGATGAGGTTTTCGGTATGGGTTTTTAATGTTATTTGCATCTGAATTTGCGGAAGTACTAATTATGGGGCTTGCTTTGGAAGTTTTATTTGTATTTTCTGTGATTAATTTTTTTTTTAAATGTGTTTAGTCGTTTGTGGTTTCTGTTGCTGTAGATAGCAAAAGCGGAAAAGCTAAAGCCAATGGAAGTGGAGTTGAAGAAGTTGGAAGATCTTTCTGAATCTGTTGTCAATGACTTTGCATACATGAGGGCCAGGGAGGAGGAGATGAGAGATACAAATGGTTAGTGATGACGGTCATTACATGTAAAGTAATTCTTTACGATCTACCCTTTCTGTTATTAGAAACTCTTTTCCAAGTTTCACTAATGTTGTACATGGCTTTTCACATTATTTAGTTTTGAGACAAGATTATTCTTGTTAAGACAGTGAGTTATTGTTTCTGGGCTAAAAAACATGAAGGGGTGAGAGAGAGAGAGAGAGAGAGAGAGAGAGAGAGAGAGAGAGAGAGAGAGAGAGAGAGAGAGAGAGAGAGAGAGAGAGAGAGAGAGAGAGAGAGAGAGAGAGAGAGAGAGAGAGAGAGAGAGAGAGAGAGATGTGCCAATTCTTTACAGATATCGGCGTGTCTGTCAGCCTTCAGTAAATCTGTTTACATGTAGTTTGACAATTCCTTCTTTCTTTCTTTCCTTCCGTCATTTCCTAGTTATCAGTTAATAATTATTTCCCATGTATGTATGTATGTATGTATGTATGTATGTATATAATTAGTTGATGTTTCTAAAATCTGTTTGCAGAGTCAACCCACTCGCGCGTCTTATACTTCAGCATATTTTCGATGTGCTGTCTCCTTGGTCTCGCCACTTGGCAGGTCCTTTATCTGCGTCGTTATTTTAAAGCCAAGAAGCTCATTGAGTAGGACACTTTGTTTTAACATCTTCGAAATTTTTGTTTGCACGAATGCCAATCTACAGAGTTTTGGACATATTCGCGGCGGTTACCACGGACATTAATAATCGTGCATTTTGCAATAATAATAAAAATAATAGTAGTAGTGATAATAATATCTGGATTTTAGATGGTTTTTTTGTAGGATTTCTCCTGTGCTAAAGGTTAATTAATGTCTGTGCGTTCCTAATGTTGAATCTTAACACGAGGACTAGGAATAGTTGATAAACATTCATGGCTTTTAAAAATATACATTTAGTAAATCATTTGTCTGTTTATATGGGATGGTGATATTCAGTGAAGAAGAAATTGAGTGCATTGAGTTGATTCAGGCTTATATAAACATTCCAAAGACATAGACATACAGGCGTATGTCTTTGGAATGTCTGATGTGCATAAGTTGTGCACACAGATGTGTACACTGATTGTACAGTTTGAAATAATAATCTGTTGTTGCCATAGGAACAGCTTTTCCTAATGCAGTCTAAAGTTGTTGTCTTTGAAAGCCTAAATTTTTGATTTCTGTGGTTTCTGTAAGGTGTTTGTTTTGTGTGTGTGTGTGTTTGTGTAAAAACAATGTTTTTAGTGATGAAAACTGTATTTCCTGTTGTTTCAGTTGTTTATTATGTGCAGTAAATATAGTTTTCCTAGAGCACATACGTTGAATTTAAAGGAAAAAGTAATTAATTAAAACATGCAGCTTTGTAAAATGCTACGATGCTAAATAAACTGATTGGACATTTGCTTGTAAAATTTGTCAGAAATTTTATAAATTCTTTTGGTGGTTTTCTCTATGAATTTGTCTAGTGGCAAAGTTTGTGGACTGGAATTTAAGGATTTGGAAACTGGTACTCTGGTAAAAATTATACTAATAATAATTATATTTACTTAAGTTTTGAAAAGTACTGTACTTTGCAGTGATGATGTCTTGACAATTTAAAAACTGCTAATATCTCTTCCTCCCCATTACGTCCACATTACAGTACCTATTTCACTTCGTAACATTAGCGTCATGATAGGGTGGGGTGTGGGGCAGGACAAGATATCCCCATGTCTGCCTATGGCCCTAGCTTCCCAACGGTAGGAATGGCACCACCTGTGTTAGAAAAGTAGCAAAATTTTAGCACTTCTGTGGTCAAGCGTGGTCAAAATTCGACTTTTCATGATGGTCAGTTACATGTATATTGGGGAGTGGGCAGTTGGTAGAATTTTAGTGGCAAGAACATTTCGTTGTGAGTTGGCAAAATTTTTATGAAAAAGGGTGCATGATTTCGTCTGTATAAAAGAAAACTGAAAAGCTTGCAGAGAATCGTCAAACTTCTATAGCGCCGTTTTAGTAAAGTGCTCGACTTCTATGGCGCCCTCGTCACTGTCTAGGCACATCAATACGAATTAGAGCCAGGTCAACCGGGAAAAGTAAGTCAGAGAATGTATAATTGGTGCAGTAGCGGAAGAGTAGCTCCGCCCCCATTTGGATCGGGGCCAGTCGTGAGATTCGTCCAAAACCCAGGGGCGTAGCCAGGAATTTGACGGGGTATAAATCTTTTTTAAAACGTTGAAAATGTTTAAAAACACATTAAAAACTTTAAAGTAGTCTGATTTTTAAGTGGTATATATAGCGATATACCCCCCGTCGCTACGCCCATGCCAAAACCGTTGAGTAGTGGGGGGGGGGTAACATTAAATCTAGAAAAACTGCAGACTGAAGCGTTTCAGATGACAGCCCTTTTTGCCCATCTAGACATTCGGACCGGAAAAGTGGAAGCGCCCCCCAATTCTCGAGTCCTGGCTACGCCACTGAAATACATTCGGAAATAACCGGATATACTGCGAATCTATGAAAATGTTCATCGCATCGTAAACGAACAGACTCCTCGTCCGTCTGGCTTCCGTATCGACGCTGCCTCTGAACTGGAGTGGGTCCTACGCAACACGCCCTCTCCGACCGACACAGCGGCGTGTGAACGCACCTTTAGGTTACACCGTTGCGCAGCTCGTTCGGAGTCGGACAGGGCCATTAGTAGTTCCGGCTTCTTCGTCCGCATCTGGGTTCTGGAAGCGCTTGTTGTATGAGACCCGGATGCTAAAACTTTTATGCACATAATATAGCTCCCGCCGACTATTTTATGCCGAATTTCCAATTTATTGGACCCGTGGGAGCGAGCGAGCGAGCGAGGGGAAGGAGGGAGAAGGAAACGGCAGTCCGGGCGGTCCGCCCGGAATTCTCCCTCCCCTCTCCGTGGACAGAAACATGTCGCCGCCTTCGATCCGGAGAGGTCCCGGGTGCAAAGAGCCGGGCTTGACATGCCGTGATGTAGGAGGTTCTGTGCGGCGTCGAATGTCGCTTTAATAAAGGTCGCCGTGGGATTAATGGCACCCTGAAAAGGGCAAGGGTTTTTTCACTCGTGTGAAAGACTTCTCCAAACAATTCGCATTTCCCGGCGCGGCGTTCGTGCTGTTTTTCTACAGGCGCAGAAAAACCTCGAAAGGATCGACGGGCAGAGTGCAGGGCCCGTCAGCCGCCTGCCCGGGTTCGATTCCCCTGCACCCACAACGGCGACCACCGAGACCCCCCCCCCCGAGGGGGATGTTTGACGCTTTAGTAGGATGGCGTTGTTATCAAGGCGCTACAAAAATACACAGCTTTAGATAATCATTTGAAGTCGCGAAGGTGTTTGGTTGAACCAGTTTAGACAATTCTCATGAGTAAATCCGACAAGTCGCATGGATGGATGGATGGATGGATGGATGGATAGATAGATAGATAGATAGATAATTCCGCTGTTTTCTGAATTTACACCTGGACCCAGTGGATATGTGACATACTGGCCAGTCTATTGCCCTATGGGCGATGAGTTGACTTCCCTCAAAACTCATACAAGATACAACCTAGAATCTACGGCGAGAGAGAGACACACACAGACAGACAGACAGACGGACAGACGGACCAAGATACTAACAAATCTCCTCTGCAGCTGTTCCCTGTAGCATCGGCCATCCTCCCTTCCCCGCTGTCTCGATCGGCTCATCCACCAGCCTCCCTCCCGCCCACCTTTCTTTCCGATCGGCAAATCCGTTGTAACCACCCCCACCCCCGCCCCGCGCCAAATCCATTAACTATACTACTAGGATCGGGATTCGACACATCTGCTGCGGCTGTTCCGCTCATCCGCCAGCCTCCCTCGACCGCATCTATATTATTACTCAAGGAGCTACATCAGCTGCTGCTGCTGCTGCTGCTGATGCTGCTGATGCTCGCAAGGCGGCGGCGGCGGGCAGAAAATCGCACGCCGTCCGGGAAGCGGCGACGAAAGGGCATTACGCACGGAGTCCAGTGTCTTCGCAGCATGGCGCACGTAGTCATCATCATCATCATCATCGTCGTCGTCGTCGTCGACGTCGTCGCCGTCGATACTGATGCCGCGTTCACACAGCGTGTCTGCTGCGATCGAACGGGCATTGCGTCGCCCAGTTAGACCGCGGCTTAAGACGGAGGCGAACCGCCCCGGAGTCATTGATTTGCCGGAGACGAAGCGAAGGGTTCTTGAATAATTACTGCGTGCTTTGACGAACCATCGATCGATCGACGGGTTGGGAAACGAACTGCTCTTGGGCGGAAGACGACGACGGCCGGGCTGGCGGGCGGGCGGGCGGGTCATCTAGCGATCGGCCGAAGAAGCAGGCAACTGCCGACGACGACGACGACGACGACGACGACGACAGGAAGCGGAAGATTTCCTCCGAATCCGCGAATTTACACGGTCGCATCCTGTGCGTGTGTCTCTGTGTGTGCGTGTGCGTGTGTGTGTCGGTTCCCTCTTTGAAAGAACCGCCGAGGAAGACGCCGTTTCGCGCCAGAACCGGTTGATCGTCTGCTCTCGATCGCTCCGGTTAACAGGTGGAGTCGTCTGGTCGTTGGCTGTTGCGCGCGCCAGGACTCTAGATCTCGGCGTAGTACCTGAGGAGAGAGAGAGAGAGAGAGAGAGAGAGAGAGAGAGAGAGAGAGAGAGAGAGAGAGAGAGAGAGAGAGAGAGAGAGAGAGAGAGAGAGAGAGAGAGAGAGAGAGAGAGAGAGAGAGAGAGGAGCGATGGGAGGGTCCGGAAGCAAGAAGCTATCGAAGGAGGACATGAGCTTTCTCATAGACAACACGAACTTTAGCAAGCAACAGATCAAGGCTTGGTACAAGGGATTCATGGTGAGTCTGCTTGTCTGTCTAATAAGTACTCCTTGTCTGTCTGCCTGTCTGTCTCTGTCTGTCTGTCTGTCTGTCTCTCTCTCTCCTCATTGACGCTGCTCTATTTGCTATTTTGCTAAGAGTAAATAACTAAACTTGTCGCTAGAAATGATGGAAAAAATTCAATCAGTGGCGCAACCATGGTTCTGGAATGTGTGGTTGGGGGTGGCACATCGACATTTTCGCGTAAAAGACTATATACAGTACAAGCGCTAAACGTGGTCGATGTGTTTATGGCGCATCATCCTACGAAAACCCTCCGAAAAACTTCTCAAAGGTTTTCGCATATCTCACGACTGACTTCATCCAGAGAAAAGGGGGGGGTCGCCACCCCACCCCCACCCGTGATTCAGTGGCAGTATCGTGGCTAAAGAATTCGTCTTATATTAGGTCGTTATGGGCGTTGCAATTGTGTATAAATCTAATGTCATCATCGTTGTCGTCATCGTTGTCAGTGGCGTAGCCAGGGGGTTTGGGTTAAACCCCCTTGGCTGCCGACGACAAAATTTTTACATGCTTTTCCATACATTTTTAATTTTGGACGCGATTTGGGGTCAAAACCCCTCTTGGATGCCTATAAATCGAAACATTTCAAAGTGCTATAGAAAATAAAAAAAAACTAGAAAGAATACGAAGGTGACGACATTTTTGCTTGTCAGCTCCTAAAAAGGAAAACTAAGAAAAACGTTGCAGAGTTTGGTCACGATCGAAACCAACCCCCTTCGGAAATCCTGGCTACGCCACTGATCGTTGTCGTCGTTGTAGTCAAGCCGTGGTTTTACTGTAGCCAGTGGCGGTTCCACCATGTTGATGACCGTGGATGCACCCCCCCCCCCACCGGAGTTCCGGATTACCTTTTTTTGCTTGTCAACCTATTTTCTCAGAGGCGGTTCTAGGGTATTCGGCGCCCGGGGACAAAGTGTACGTTGGCGCCCCTAACAACTGACAAGCAAAAAAGGTCCTCACATCGTTTTCGGCGCCCCTCAACTCTCTCTTCATATAGTGCTGACGAGCAAAAAAAGGTCCTCGCAAGTGTTTCTTCTACTTTATAAATGATGAATCGATGGTCGATGAATCGATGAATCGATGGTCGATGAATCGGTGGTCGATGAATCGATCATTTTCCATTGAGTTGTTTGCAAAATTAAGTGAAAAATACTGCGAAATTGCCTTTTTTTTGGCAAGGTTTCTTAACATTTAGGCCAACTGGGCAAAACACTAACAATGATCTTTTCCCCTTTCTTTTCTTTTGTTTCTCTTCTTCTCTTTTCATTCCTTCCGCCGCCAACTTTCTATAATTTTTTCACACCCCCCCACCAGGAATTTCTGGAACCGCCACTGACTGTAGCCGTAGTCGTCGTCATCATCATCATCATCATCTCTCATATTCGATGGAAACTGAAAACGCTTTATATACCAATGCCAAGATAAGAGAATTCTTCAAATATACGGTAATAGACAGGTGTCCACATACGATTACGGCAGACATGCATGCATGCATGCGTTCTCTCTGTTAATACAGATCATCAGAGAACCTTATAAGTCTTACATGAGGTTGCATTGCATTGCGTCGGCGCCGATGAGAGACATGGAGGGCGCCACAGGCCAAATATTGGGTGGGCCAACATCATGGCCTGTTTGAAATAGGACAATGCAAGAACTAGTGCTACAGTAGGCTATAGATATGCAAAAATTATTCAGAAGAGTGATGAAACGAATTAAAACCACATATTCTTGTGTCCCCATCTTTGTTGTGTCAAACCGTACTAGAATTGTCAATATATTCCGTCTCAATTTTTTTCTAGAGCTTTCGAAATGCCACGAAAAATAATGAGCCATTTGAAACGACACTATACAAAGTCTTTCAGAAATCTCTGTCAAATTCTAACAAATTAATCGAGAGATAAGATGGCGCTTAAGAGAGCTGGTTTCTTCTATTACAGGTTTTATCGACCACAAAAATATTATAAAATTGATACCCTGTTTGAAATTGGACAATGCTAGTGCTGCAGTGGGCTATAGATATGCAAAAATTCAGAAGAGTGATGAAACGAATTAAAACCGTGGAGGGCGCCACAAGCCAAATATTTGGTGGGCCAACATGGCCAATATTTCAGAGTCAAGACAGCGCAGCGAGAAATTCTTGCCGTTACGATCAATCGATCATTGAAAAAAACACAGTTGCATGGTTATATAAATATAATAATTTTGAATGGTCTTCCACATCTGTGACATCTATCTCTCATATATTTGGCAATATTATGCCAATATATTGGGGCTTTGGGGTTATTAGTTCCACAAAACATTGTAATTTGCCAATTGAGATGCATGGGTGGGCCAAACACATTGTGGCCCATTGGGCCTATATATTGGGTGGGCCATGACCCACTTGGCCCATCCTGTTGCGCCTCCCCCCCCCATGGTGAGAGAAAATAGTTTAATGGCGCCAGTCAAGTCCGAACCTAGCTCTCAATTAGGGCCAACGCTGAGCAACATAAATCGAATTAGAAATGGCGAAGTCGCCACTTTCCACCCGAGAAATAAAGTTACGCCTATATAGCCATGCAGACGACAGTGTGTGTGTGTGTGTTTGTGTGTGTTTGTGTGTGTTTGTGTGTGTGTGTGTGTGTGTGTGTGTTGCGAGCAGCGCTTTTTCTCAACAAGCCGGAAGACATGAATCCGGTATTATTGATCGTACTGCGCTCGGTGCGATTGGCTTCTTCTTCGACGTCGTCGTCGTCGCAGACTCTTATTTTGAGTCGATGAGTCTGCGGCGACGAAAGGAGTCAAAATCGCATTCCAGACTCCTCCTTCTCCTCCTCCTCCTCCTCCTCCTATTCCTCCTCCTCCTCCTCCTCCTCATTCTTCTTCTTCTTCTTCTTCTACTTCTCACCATCATCATCATCATCATCATCATCATCATCATCATCATCATCATCATCATCATCATCATCATCATCATCATCATCATCATCATCATCATCATCATCATCATCATCATCATCATCATCTTCTCCTCCTCCTCCTCCTCCTTCTCCTTCTTCTTCTTCTTCTTCTTCTTCTTCTTCTTCTTCTTCTTCTTCGGGAGGGCCGGTAGGGGGTGCGGCAGAGAGGCTTATCCATTCCCGCTGGTTTCCGAATGGACTCGTGCAAAATAGAAATTGGACGATAATCTCCGATGACGAATGAACGCCGCTTTTGCCGATCGACGGCTGTTTACACTGCGACGACGACGACGACGACGACGACGACGACAAAAAGAAAGAGTTTCAATGAAGCAGTCGTCCAGTTTCTATTTAACCGGAGCACACACACAGACACGCACACGCACACACACACACACACCCATGCACAGGAATTCGAGGAAACGTGGAAGAAATCAAAAGATATGGTGACAGGAGGAGGAGGAGGAGGAGGAGGAGGAGGAGGAGGAGGGGATGAATGTGGACGACACTATTTCCAGACGGCGCTGGTTTCCCCAATGGTAGAATTTAGGTTACTGCTATAGCGCTATAATTATGCCTATATAAATTATATATATATATACATACATGATTTCAATATGTTTGCTGCGTTCTTGGCAACATCTGTATCAAACTGTTCACCTGCGATGGAGGGTAAATTGTATACGTGTTGACAGTACCGGATATCGCCTGGTACTGCTGAGTACACGCCTGCTGTAGGCTACAGCGTAGATCTGGTCTCACGGGTGAAGAGAGATGGAAGATAGCTCGGAATTTTATCGAAACAGGTCTTCATGGCCCCGAAATAATTAACCCCTTAACCGTGTATTTAACTGTAACTCAATGTAAAATGGACGGATATATCCGGGGTTCCTGCAGTTAAGGGGTTAATTGGCCGGTGTTTTGATTTGCGTCGTTCTGAACGGCGAAGTCAATAATTATTTTGAAAATTTTCGCGCTGTTTTTAGTTTACATAAACCAGTGTTTAATCTAGACTCCTGGACTCCTGGGGGAACTGACAAAGCCGGGGGAAAACTGACAAAGCCGGGGGGAATTCTGCTAGGGGGCTGCTGTTAGTTGATGTAGTAAGCCGTTCGGTCTCCAGCGTTATGTCTCCAAAGTTATGTCTATAATAATAATAATAATAATAATAATAATAATAATAATAATAATAATAATAATAATAATAATAATAATAATAATAATAATAATAATAATAATAATAATAATAATAATAATAATAATAATGTGATTTAAAGTGGTTTAGGAGGCTGAGTAAGCCTGTGTGAAACCACTGTAGTAACTCTCCGCATTCAATAACCTAGTTTTTCCGAGATAGCCTTTGAATCCGTTTACTGTTTCAACTGTCACTCTCACCTCGTCCAAACTGTTCCATTTGTCCAGAACCCTTACGCTAAAAAAATGTTTCTCGGTCCCACACGTACTCTGCCTGGAATAGACGCCTCTACCTTGGCCCGAAGGGGCCCCATACCGTAGCCCTGAAATCGAAATTTTCTGCGAACTTTCACGCTTCGCTGACTGCCAGCCATTTATCGTGGGTCGTTTGGCGGGAAAAAATCGATCGAAGTCTAATATCGATCGGCCAAAATCAATAAATCAGTCAGGAAAAAGCCCGAACAGCGACGCCGAAGAAATGAAAAGGGTTTTTAAATATTGGCAAAATATTTCCAACTCTGTCAAGAACCTAGTTAAAGACAGTAATTTTGTCCAGTATCTAACATACGTCATGTCCATGTATAATTAAGTAAGAGGAGTATATCTACGTATTCTTATAATAGGCGCGCTTGGTCTAATAAAATCGCTATAAAATGGTAGGATTTAGGAAGTAAAATAATATGTAGGCTATAATATTGTACTGTATATATGTATATATATAGTATATATATATATAATATATATATATATATATATATATATATATATATATATATATATATAACGGTCGTCAGTTTAATTAGCGCAAGTAACTACATGCATGTCTCTGTTCGTTATTCGATTCGTTCACTTACCTGTATTTGTAATTAGGCTCGGTTACCTTTCTGACAGACGACACGTATACTGCACACACACACACTCACACACACACACACAAGAGGGAGATTTATGTGGCGCCGTATTTCGAGCTCCGTATAGTCCGTCTGGCGTCTAATGAATAAATGCCCCCGCTGTGGAGTCTTACTCGAAATGCAGCCTCCTCGTCGAAAGCGATCGGATTTATTTCAAACGGAGAGGTCAAAGGGTCAAGGTCGGGGATCAAAGGGTCAAGGTCGGGGGGGAAGGTGACGGTCGGGGTGGCTGACCTTCTGTTGCTTGTTGGAAATAAGAAAATGATAGTAACGATAGTGGTAGTGATGATGATGATGATGATGATGATGATGATGATGATGATGATGATCATGGTGATGGTGGTGATGATGATGATGATGATGGTGATGATGGTGATGGTGATGATGATGATGATGATGATGGTGAGGATTATGATGACGACGACAAAATAACCAGCCGATTTGTCTTGCAATTGATAGCTTAAAATGGTAATGCTGTTTTCACAGAAACGCAGCTGTTTCATGTTCAAAGTTTTGCGTATAAATCGAGCTTAACCGTCTCTACCTCCCCCTTCTCCCTCCCTCCACCACCTCCACCTCCACGCATCTCTCATTTTCCCTCATCCTTTCCCCATCCCTCCCGAACAACAGATTTTTGTTACACGTGGAAAAGATGCGAAAGCGATCGAAAACAACCTCCTGCGACTGACTGACTGACTGACTGACTGACTGACTGACTGACTGACTGACTGACTGACTTAGATCAGTGCTTCGTTGTCGTCGTCGTTGTATGATGACGAATAAAGTTGAACGTATGACGTCAGTTCTGCTACCTTCTGCTGCTGCTACTTTTGTTTTAATTGTTGTTGTCATTGTCATTGTTGTTGTTGTTGTTGTTGTACGGTTTAGTTGTTTTTATTATGATTGTAACACCCACTCACCCTTTCAAAGCATGATCTAGCGAGTTGCAACGGAATAGGACATGACGTCATTGTGCCTTTAAATAGAAGAGACAATAATAGAGACATGATACAAGATAGAGAGGGGTCAGAGATGAGAGAGAGAGTGAGAGAGAGAGTGAGGGAGAGAGAGAGGGAGAGGGAGAGAGGGAGAGAATCACCCTTATTGTGCTTCTGTATAGGTTTCATAGGGGCTGTCCATTAATTATGTCAACAATTTTTGGGCAATTTTTGACCCCCTCCTCCCTTGTCAACAACTGTCAACTTTCACTTACCCCCATAATTACGTCAAAGACTTTTGACCCCCGCCTCCAAGATCAATATCAGGTCCCAATAACAAGGTTATTATTTTTTGCGGTGATGACCATTTTTAACGTTTTTTGCTCATCGAGTGTCAAAATGTGGTGGTGATGACCTTTTTGCCATGCTTTTTTTCCATTGTAATAAGTAGTATTCCATGAATTTTCCTATTTTTTGAATGTTTGTAAAAAGTGAAATAATGTTGACGTCAACTTCTTTTGACTCCCCCCTCTCCCCTGTCAACAACTGCCAAACTTTTTCAAACCCCTCCCCCTAAATTGTTGACGTAATTAATGGACAGCCCCCATATCTGGATCTTTGCCTTTGATGAGCATTTACTTTGTTCTCAACGTCTGTCCTTTTGTATCGCTGCATCTGACTGAATCCTCTTGAAAGTCATGCTTCTTTGTTTCTTTGTTTCCTCCTTTCATTCTGTCCTTCCGCTCCCTCCCTCCCTTCCTCCCTCCATCCTCCCTACTCCTCTGCATCCCTATCTCCCTCCTTTCCTTCTTTAAAGTTCTTTCCTTCTTTCCTTCCTTCTTTCCTTCATTCATCCATCCATCCATCCATCGTTTAGTTTATTTATTAACCCCTTAACCGTGTATTTAACTGTAACTCAATGTAAAATGGACGGATATATCCGGGATCCGCAGTTAAGGGGTTAAGCCAGTGCCTCAACACTACAGCAAGGACGATCCCGGGTGTAAATGGCATGATCAATCCTCAGGACAAACTCCACTGGCTCAGGGTGCCGGAACGCATCGTGATGCGTACCTAAGTTTCTACCCAATGAAGACCGGAAGTTCTTTCCTGAATGTACGGAGAGTCTTTGTGTCTTCTAGAAAAGGAAGAGTGATTCAGAATATGACCGATGTGAGTATTGACGACGGCGGACCCTAAGCCTCTGTCCTCGTCCTAAGCCTCTAATTTATTTAGCGCCCGATCCGAAATCTGTTTTGACAATTGAGACGACGACCGGCGCCATTAATCGCCAGGCTCGAACCCGGAGCCGGTCGGAAAATCGCTGCTCTCCGGACGGAGAAGAAGAAGAAGAAGAAGAAGGAGGAGGAGGAGGAGGAGGAGGAGGAGGAGGAGGAGGAGGAAAAGGTAAAGTGAATTTCGCAATAATATTTTGATGGAGGCAGCAAATTCGGAAGCTTACTACAGAGTGAGCCAAACAAAATCCGCCGAAAAGACGGGTCGGTCTTCGTTTGTGACAAATGGACTTGGCAGACCCACCAACCGACCGACCCACCCACCCAACCGACCCACCAACCGACCGACCGACAGTTCGCATCGCGAAAAATCGATATCGGAATCAATAAGACTTACTGACCGCCAGTGGCGACCGGGGGTGCATTGCATAACGCAACGCCTATAGGCCGTCTGCCTGTGTGTGTGTGTGTGTGTGTGTGAGTGCGATTGGAAGTGATTGCGGCCGACGTATACAGACCCCGTTTTTCGGCGTCCGAGAGATTATTAGATTGCGCGTCGTAAATGTTTTGACTGTGTGTGTGCGTGTTTTTAATGGATTATTTTGTCAGCATTCGGGTTTTTTTCTAGTAGTCTGTTTGCATCTGGTGTAAGCATCGTCTTATGTTCACGTCTTCTTCTTCTTCCTCCTCCTCCTCCTCCTCCTCCTCCTCCTCCTCCTCCTTCTCCTTCTCCTTCTCCTTGTATTCTTGTACTTCTTTGTCTTCATCGTCATCATCTTCTTATTGTTATTCTATTTTCATCTTTTCCTCCTCTTGTTCTTTTTCTTTCTTGACCTCTTTTCATTTTCGCTTTTTATCCACTCCACCGTCTTTCTTTTTCTTTCTATAGTTCACTTACATACTTACCTACCTACCTACCTACTTTTTCCAGTTTATTTCCTGGTTCTGGTGTCCGTGTTATATTTGCTTTCCAAACGTCTTTTGTATTTTCTGCATTCGTTGTGTTATCTTAGATTCAACGCGCCGTCGATATCATTATAAATAAAACCGCCCGCGTCTGCATTTATCCACCCACCCACCCACCCATTTCAACCATGCATTCATCCTTCGATCGTTCCCTCTATCCGCCCATCCCTCTTCCCGTCAATCCACCCATTTGTTGGTCGTTCCTACTTCAGCTCGGAGGAGATCGACTTTGCCAGACGGAAGGGGTCAAGAGGTCAAGTTCAAGGAGAACTTCGCCATGGCATTTGATCTTGAGAGGTGATTGACCAAGAGGTCAAGTCGTTAGTTTATCCATACAAATGACAAGAAGTTTACCATAATTATGACAAGCCTATATATATATATATATATATATATATATGTGTGTGTGTGTGTGTGTGTGTGTGTGTGTGTTTATTTATTTATTTATATGAGCATTTGTGCATTTTTAATGCCCTCGGTACTTAGTTCCAGAAGGACTTATGAAAAAAGTGCCCGGACACATTCGGAAATTATATATATATAGTTATATATATATTATCTATGATATGATGACGACTACAGCGAAGACGAAGGTTGTCATCATCATTATCATCATCATCATCATCATCATCATCATCATCATCATCATCATCATCAGGGTCACAGCATGGGCCGCAGATTTGGAACCAAACCGTGGAGTTTTTGCGGATTTCGATACCATGCAATCACCATCGGCCACGTGATCGATGACGCAGTTAGTGACGCATTTGTTGTTTCCTTGACAATTATTGAAATTTTTTAAGCAAGCATTCAGCAATTGTCTCATTTGTCTGAATAATTTAATTTACGGATCATCGAAAAAAGTTCTCGATTTACTTAAGAAATTGAACGACGCGGCGAACCCCGCAGATCTGCGCGGAAATTTTCCGCGCGTAAGATGCGGATTTCGGCAAACTGGCCCGCGGGTTTTTTTATTTTTCTCGCGGAAAACTTCCGTCCCTGCTTATCATTATGATAACGTCATTGCGTTTTCGTTCGGGTTGATTTTGATAACGTATATAGACGAATATATCTGCACTGGAACGAATCCAATATTTGTACACGCGCGGACGCAATCCGTAATGGAGACGGTGATTTGAGAGAATGCATGGAGGAGAAGGAACACATCTAATCCAATACGTCGACCGGTGTTTTTGTTGACTAAATATTTCGCCGCTAGATGGACAAACACAATTTTCGCCCTGCGCGCGCAGTTTCAGTTTGAATTCAATATAATTTGGGGCATCCTCCGGTCTGGGAATAGGCGATCTCCGGTTTCAGCTGTTAACTCAGACAATCTCGGGTTCTTTCTCATTACTTTCGCCAACGCTCCGTTCAACTGCACTGCTTATGTAGTCTCTAAAGACTGCCTCGGGCAGACAAATACGCAGACAGATAGACAGACACAGACAGACAGATCTTGACATTGCAGCTGCCGGAACATGCCGGATCTGCAGGTCCTACATGATTAGAAGCGTTGTTAGCCAGTATAGTGAAAGCAGTCTGTCATCCATCCATCCATCCATCCATTCATTCATCCATTCATCCATCGATCCATCCAAGCATCCATCCATCCGTACCATCTATCCATCCATCCATCCATACATTCATACATACATCCATCTATGCGTTCCTATGGTTCATCCTTTCCTTGCATCTGATCGGTTCATTCATCTGTCCATCAATCAGTCTAATTAGTCTAGCGCCTATGTTCATCAGTCACCGTCTATTTACCTATTTATTTACCATAGACGAATGCCAAAGTCATTCATTCATTCACCTTATCAGTCACTTCTCCTGTCCGACCATTCATCCACCAAACCTCTAAGGAATCATTCATTCCCCCCCCCACTCTCCACCCCACACAGCGCCCCCTCCATAATGCAACCGGAAGTCTCAGTGGGTAGGACGTCAGGCGCGTCAAGCAACGAAACTGATTTGGCCAATGACTGATTCGGAGCCCGGACGAACATGTCAGCGGCGGTGGAATTACGAAAGAATTATAAGAAAAATCACCCCTCCCCCAGAGTTTCGAACTCCGGCCGATGGATCGCAAGCGAAAAGAACCCAAAATCTCAACGTTGGAGAGCCACTTTGGCGGGAATTGCGGGTCGCTGTCGATCATTGGGCGCTGGGGGGGGGATGGGTGGCGGCACGAATGTTGCCGCTGGGACATTTTGCCAAAACGGGCGGTATTGGAGAGAGAGAGAGAGAGAGAGAGAGAGAGAGAGAGAGAGAGAGAGAGAGAGAGAAAGACAAAGACAAAGACAAAGAGAGAGAGAGGCAGGCAGACAGAGATAGAGACAGAGAGGATTTAGACTAGACTCCATGATATTTTCTATTATTGTTTTATTAAAATGTGGCGTTTCTACTAAAAGATTAGAAGTTCATTCATCGAAATAGATGGCAAAACTGACTTCGTTCAGTCTTAACGTTCATTCGATTCTCTTCATATTTTTCTTGGACATCTAATCTGGAATGTTTCTAAACTACAAGAAAAACATATAGCTGTTAACGGCCAACTAACTACAGTAGAAGTTTCTCATACGAGTCTCGGTTATAACGAATTCTCGATTATAACGAATTCTCGGTTAGAGGGTTTCGCAATGTACAGTATACGGTCCCGTGTATGCGCTACCGTATTGGATAGTATTGGGACATAACATACATGTACATCGGATATAACGTATACTAAATCGTACAGACCCGCTAAGTACGTCATAACGAAGTTCTACTATACATGATTGATCTTCTCGCAAGAATGATTCCTGACAGGCAAAAAAATTGTTGTCGGTGCTGGAGCGTTGGTTGTTGCGTCTATTTATAGACGCGTCCGTCAAAAGAAAAAACGACGGGCGTCTGGCTCCTCTTTTCTCATTTCCAGTTCGAATTATTGTCGCGTAAATTTATTTCGGCAATAATTATTGATAAACGGATATTGAAAAATTTCCACTCCTCGTTCAGTGACGTTCTATTCGCGGGGGGGCGGGAAAGAGAGAATGAGGGTCGTTCCTGCCTTTCGCTACTTTCTCCCGGCGGCGGCGAACCACCGTCTTGGCCGCCGCCGCCACCGCCGGGCGCATGGGAAGAGGGGAATCGCCCCCTCTCCACCTCATCCTCTTCCTCTCTTCCTCCTTCCGTCGTCTTATATTTGTTCGGCGATGGCACACGAGCTTCGCAAACACGACTCGACGGCCGATCGCTCCGGTACTTAAGCTCCGGATTAATTAAAGTGTGTCTGTCGAGGCTGCTGCTGCTGCTGCTGCTGCTGTTGCTCCACAGAGATGGGGTGGGTGTGGGGTTGGAAAGGGAAGCCCCCCCCCGCCGTCTACCAACGACACGTCTTAGCGGTATACCACTCGTTAAGACCAAAATTTGCTTCGTTTCGAACTCCGGTCAGTTCGGCCGAAGTCAGGACCTCCTCCTCCTCCTCTCCTCTCACTTCTCACTTCACTCCAGGAGACCCCACCCGTCCCCCATCCACAACACCCCGCAAATTGTTTCACACTTCTTTCGACCCCCTCCTATCCACGCCCCTGCAACCCCAGGTCATCGCAGTCGCGGTCGTCGTCGCCGTTTTTATTAAAAAGCTCAGGCTCACATTTGTGTAGCGCCATCGCTATCTTTCCCTCCTCTCTCTCCTCCCTCTCTCCCTACCTCTCTCTCTCCCTACCTACCTCTCTCTCTCTCTCTCTCTCTCTCTCTCTCTCTCTCTCACACACACACACACACGATCAAATGAACTTCTGATCGACGCGGTGGGTCACGTGATGACGGCGACCGCTGAGACGTGATCTCGTTACGCGAAGAAACGAGAGAGAGAGAGAGAGAGAGAGAGAGAGAGAGAGAGAGAGAGAGAGACAGAGAGAGAGACACCGAGAGAGATACAGAGCCCGAGACAGACAGAGAGTGAGAGAGAGGGGGGCAGACAGACAGACAGAGCCAGAGAGAGACAGAGACAGAGACAGAAGAGAGACAGAGACAGAGACAGAAGAGAGAGACAGAGAGGCAGATACAGAGAGAGACAGAGACAGACAGACAGACAGACAGACAGACAGACAGACAGAGACAGAGACAGAGACAGAAGAGAGAGAGACAGAGAGGCAGATACAGAGAGAGAGACAGATACAGAAGACAGAGAGAGAGAGAGAGAGAGAGAGAGAGAGAGAGAGAGAGAGAATTTTTTCCATTAGTCCTCGTCCTACGCCGAAGAATATACAAAAGCGGAGAGAAGCGAAGATGTAATTTCTTCGTAATTGGTCGCTGATGTAACCGAATGAATGGACGGCTTTGCCTAAGCTGTTTCACAATGCCTCTGCCTCCGTTTTGCATTCTTTACCATGGCTACTATGGTGTGTGTGTGTGTGTGTGTGTTTGCCTGTATGTGTGTGTTTGCCTGTATTTGTGACCCCTTGCCGCGTGTAATTTTTTTCCATATCAGTAGTGGGGCCAGTGGTGCGGAAGGTTGGTCGAGGGAAGACGCGGTCTTATAGGGGGAGACGGACGGGCGGGCGGGCGGGCGGGCGGTCGGCCCTGTGTAGACGGGCCGGTGGCGCTGGCGGTGGTCAGTCGCTGCGCCTCTTCGGTACGAGAAAATCAATCAGTGTATCGATCTCGGCTTCATTCTCTCTCTCTCTCTCTCTCTCTCTCTCTCTCTCTCTCTCTCTCTCTCTCTCTCTTCGACGGGTTTTGTAATCGAATCGCCAGCGCTAACATCGCGTCTCCTGCCACCCCTTTCCTCTCTCCCCTCCTCACCCTCCTCTCCTCTCCTCTCCTTTCCTCATCCGACCCCATCCTCCATCATTACTCCACTCTAGAAGGATTTTTTTCAGCGCACGGTTTGCCGGGAAATTCTTCGGAAAGGGCGTGTAAAAATCTAGGTCGAGTTAAATAAAACGCGGCCGAAGTGGGAGAGGGAGACGTGAAGGAAAGGCCACGAATCGACTCTATGACCTATGACCTATGACCCATGTCTGCGCATGCGCAAGAAAACAGCAGGAGCTGATAAGATTTTGGTTGTAAAGGTGACGGTGTGGGCAATGACTTGATTAAATTTTTCGTTACTGATGATGATGATGATGATGATGATGATGATGATGATGATGATGATGATGATGATGATGATGATGATGATGATGATGATGATGATGATGATGATGATGTAGGTGGTGGTGATAAAATATAGAATTTTATTGCAAAGGTTTCAGTCGATGGTACTCGAGATCTATACGAGAAAAATATTTAGAAATGAGGAGAAAGTGAAACAGGCTGAGGATGAGGAAGGAGGAAAAGCGACTGAATGAACTGCGCATCAGTAATTATAGATTCGAAGAAAGGTTGCAGTTAATCGAATCATCTTACTAAGTGAATATAAAAGTTTCAGTTTTTCACACGAATTTTTTACATTGAGACTCCTCATTCTGCAGGTAACCAATACAAACCATAGTCATGAACTTTTCTATTAGGTTCTGTGGCGGGTAGGATTTGGCAAGTGGGGGCGTTACAAACCATAATCATGGAGGGCCAACCATTTGTTGTTTAATGTATGTAGCATTAAGTATAGGGTCCCAACTGGGGGACTGGGGGCCAATCTTTGACAGGCAACCATAGGGAGCCGCCACTGCCTCTTAGCTCGAGACTTCCAATTTTTGACAGGCAACCATAGGGAAAGGAGATTGCATAATAAGGTTGGACCCCCACTTTTCATCCAAATTTACGCCAACGCGGGTGACTATTGTAAATGTAACGTGTCCATTAAATTCCGTCATTCCATCGTCAAACATCACGCAAAAATGCGACAGTGCGACACTCACAAGTGTTTGTATAATCGGCGTAGCCACGGGAGGGTGGCAGGGGGAGCCCGGGCCCCCCTTTTCGGACCGGGGCCGTTAGTGAGATTCGCGCAAAACCGGTGAGTAGTTTGGGAGGAGGAGGAGGAGGAGGAGGTAGGGGTAGTATGTGATCACAAAATCTCAAAGCGTTTGAACCCACGATCTTTTTTGCTCGTCAAGACTTTCAGATCGAAAATGTCGATTTGCCCCCCCCATTCTAGAACCCTGGCTACGCCAATGATTTGGATCTGTCTAATTCAATGCTAGATTATGATCCAGTATGGCAAATCTTTAACCCCCCCCCAAAAAAAAACAAAAAAACAAAACTCGAATAAACCGCGTATGCCTGCTGCCGCACATAACAATTTTACTCTAAGTTTTCCCGACCCCGGTGAAGTGGGCGACTCATCCCAAAAATTCGGACGATACATGTAGCATAGTAGGAGACATGGAGATGATAAGATTCTCCAGCCGGGATGGGAAAAAGAACGATTCCGGGCAGTTTTATTATGCTGGTGTTGAGACGAACTTGATGGAACTTAACGCATACGAGGCGTCTCTAGCGTTAGATCGAATCCCTGTTCCTGCAGATTGAAAACGTATTTGTTTTATTCGTATACGGGGGAAGAGATAAGCTATCTACGTCTGCTCGGTCTCGTCCTCGATGATTTCAGATCTCTTGCGCGGGTCTGCACCGCCCATCGCCCCCCCCCCCACTTCCCTTTCCTCTATCCCCCTCCCTCTCTCTCCCTATCTTCCTATCTACCTATCTTCGGGTTTTTCGCTGTTTTCTATTTGAAATCTGGCTCTGCCTGTCTGCATAAGTGCCCGCGCCATCGGCGTGCAATACATCTTCGGTAGAGCTTGAGGAGGAGAAGGAGGATGAGGAGGATGAGGAGGAGGAGGAGGAGGAGGAGGAGAAGGCGAACGCAGGCCGGCAGCGTGTAGACCTGTCTGTAGGCATATACTTATTCTATTTTGATAACGAATAGTCTTACAATGAGGTCATCTAAATCGCTTTGAACCGCAAAAGAGCTCGGTCTCGGAGAGGCAGCCTCCTTTTGAAAGTCCCGACAAATTGCCAAAGCAAGCGTCAACATTTCTCCGTTCATCCATCCATCCATCCATCCATCCATCCATCCATCCGTTCATTCTTCTATCCTTCCGTCCGTTCATTCATCCATCATGCGCCCATGCGGCCCATTCAACAGTGGCGTAACCAGGGTGAAAGGTCTCAGACGAGCGAAAAACGTTCTAAAGGAATTCCTCGATAATGCTACCTTTTCTTCTTCTTTCCTTCCTTCCTTCCGTCATTCCCTCCCTATTGGGTTGGACGCAGGGGCGTAGCGACGGGGGGGTATATCGGTATATATACCCCCCAAATCAGTCTACCTTAAAGTTTTTTATGTGATTTACATGTGGTTATATG